>SZWC01016613.1:29325-56959 GCA_023375785.1 Penium margaritaceum | reverse complement strand
CTCCTCCTCCTCCTCCTCCTCCTCCTCCTCCTCCTCCTCTTCCTCTTCCTCCTCTTCCTCCTTCTCTGCCGCTGCCTCCGCCACCATCACCTCGTCCTTCTCCTGCGCCACCTCCCCCGGCCCCTCCGCTTCCACGACCTTGCCCGGGTTCGGCAAGCTTTCGCCTAATGTCGCCTGCATCTCCGTCACCCGGAGGCATAGCGATGGACGTTCTTTTCTTGGGTGCTTTTTGGCTGCTACGAAAGACACGACACGATGTTGTGGTTCTATGTGTTTTAAAACGTTGTGGTGTCTTGTCGTGCAGTGGTTTCGTTACAGCGACGAGGGCCCTGAACCGATGCACTGATTTTGATTTTGATTCTATGGTATGGAGGCGGGAGGCAGTACGCGAAATCTTCTGCGAGATCTCGCATTTGTTACCGAATTCGCCAAAAAAGGTAGCGAAAGCGAATGAGGAATCATAGGACTCCCGCTGATTGTTTCCGATTCTACTTGTATGTTGGTCTACGTGGCAGGCTTCCCAACGTGTGGGAAACGTCCTAACTGCGGAATCGGCAAAAATCAGTCGGAAAAGCCGTCATCTAGACGTTTACCTGAAACTTTTGTGTAATCCGTATTTTACCGAATCGGAACCTGCATTGACGTGCGAGATTGAGTTTCCCGTCCACTTCGACCGTGAAAATTAAGCAACTATTTTCGGAAGCTTCGCCGTGCGGGAGCGGCGTCGCATTGCTAACAAGCGACGATACGTGCATGCAAGTGGACACGGACGAACACGGCTGTGGCCGTTCTCCCGTAGAATCAGGGCGGATGTCCACCTAACTCGGAGATTGAGCGGCGCGATACTGATGGATTCCAAGTCGCTGTCCCGCTGATTCGAACCGTTTCCCTCGTACACGTAGAATCAACCAAAAATCAAAGATCGAGAGGGAAATTGATGAACCCTAGAATCAAAATCAATGATTCTTGCATCGGTTCAGGGCCGAGGTCTTCACGTGAACGTTCCGCGGTTTGGCCAAGGTTTTCGAGGGCTTGAACCGAAGCCCTGTTACTGCTAGTGATTCTTGCAACTTGGCGGGTTGCGATGAGGCGAGACGTTCCTAGTATTTTTGCGAGAACTCGCTCATGTGCGCGACTCCGCCACTCCACGCGTGCATTTGGCGGCGATCGAAGAGTAGTCAACCGCCGATTCAGTGGACATCGACGCCCAAATTGCCAACGTGGCAGGCCTCCACGAGTAATGAAGAACAATTCCATGAAGGGCGAATATATGCGAACTGGTGGGTTTGCGACTCGCAAAGACTCGAAGTGACGAGTTCAAATCGCGACGATAGTAAGTTCCTGTTTTCAAGGCTGGTACACAAAAAATGTCTTGTTCGGATTCTGATGTCTAGTTTATGCCTAATTCCAAGCCGCATATATACCACGACCTGCTATCGGTAGAAACCTGTCTCCAATGTACTAATGTAATGAGCGAGTAGAAAGCGATAGTGATTGATGGCGACAACTGTGTATGTTCTACAGTTTGAGCGAATTTTCACATAGACACGTACTCGCACGTTATAAGCAAACGGAAACCCAAAAATGACGCACCCACGAGAAACATCGAAGCACGCATCATGCAAGATCCGCTTCTCGCCTCTTATTGGCCTGCGGTGTGTATGGCGCGCTTCTGGTTCGTCAAGTCGTTTCGTTGTCACATTCGTCGGTGACAGACATATCGATGCCACCATTCATCCGTTTTGCTTCTCGAAAGTCCGCATTTATTTTGAGAGCCTTAATCATGTACATTCTCCCCCATCACATGGACATCCGATGGTAGTGCGCATCCGGAATAGGCCTCTCCGAACAACCAAGAGGAAGTACGGCAACGTCCACCTACGAATCCCAACCGGAGGCAGTTCGTGTCAATAGGGGGGTCGAAGTCGGCACCCGGCATAATTTTCTCCTTCCATGAATCTACTCCAACCATCACAAGGAATGGCAAGAATCGAGGTGTAATTTCAAATTCTTACGTGAAATCATGCTTGAGCCCGAGTGGAATTACATCTACAGTTGAAAAGAACCTATTGGAAGGAACAATTCATCCTACCAATTGAGACCAGAAAATGACTCTCCAAATCGTTGTCTGGCGTCGCAAGTCCCCATCAATGGGCTGGATACCAGCCCTCAAAAACAGGTTGTTAATGACCAATCTCGGGGTATACAAACCGCGCGAAGTCCTATTGTCCTAATCGGATATGTCGCTGATTTGAACAGGTGACCTCGAGGGCGGGGAATCAGAGTTGAATTTTTAGACATGGATGAATTGAGCAGGTACCGTTTGAAACCATCGAATCACTTGGAACAAGGCACCGGTTCCTCGCCTGAGGGGATGTATAGTTCCATTGCTCATGGCAGCATCGCAATGGAGGAAATCAATGCGATTACCAAAAATGCTAAACTAAAAACAAACGTCAACTCGTGCCACCGGCGTTTTCACTGTTGGCGAGTCAAGATTTCATCCGATCGTCGAAGTACCTTTATCGAGCTACTATTCAAGTGCAACGACAAAACAGAGGTGTGACATTTGTGATTCTGGGGTTTCGACGTCGATTTTTGGTCTTGATGCAATGGGCGCGGCTGGTAAAGGCTGGAAATCGTTGTTGGAGTTGAGTTTTCGTGATGCGGCTGGATGTTGGAATGGTTTGTTGAAACATCGATATTCACGTTTGTTTCCGCCAGTTTTGACGTTTTTAACGAATTTTTGTCGTATTTGCATTGTGTACTGATGCACATGCACAGAGTAATGGCTTTTGCGCTAGTGGAACATCCTTCCCTACCTCTGACGGTTCGGTCGCCCATGGATGGCAGATCGTCAAGGCAAAGCCCAACTAATGTTGGGTAATCGTTGGATCGAGCGTGGCTCTGCTAGGTGACAAACATTCGAGCAAGCAAAGGCCTTAGGACGCCACCCGTCCATGCAAAAAGGCAACGCCGCCCCCGCCACTCAACCCCTAACCCTAGTAGACCCATGGTGTTAGCTGATGTCACTTCCACTAAGGGGAGGAAGCTTATTGCCATCCCTCGCGCCATCTTCTCTGCTCATTGCCGGAAGCACTGGCCACGATGTGGACGCAGTCGACCGAATCTACCTTGAAATTTTATCACAGAAGCATTCAAAACAAAAACATCGAGACCTCAACAACACATTCCAACAGAATGATGCATGAGGATGGTGCACAGCTTGCGATTTCGCTGGAAATTGTTGTTGGCATCGATTTCCAATGTTTGCCAGCCGCACCCAATGCTTCACGCAGATCGTCCCCAATAATGTATGTTGCATCTCATCCCGATGTGTTAAGAACCGAGCTGGAACTTTGAGAGAAAATGAACGACCACATTATTCCAAAGCGACCCGCATTCACACAAGATGTTTGACTTTAAGCGCATATATACTTTCTTTTGAAAGTAGAAGTTCCACTAACAGACTTGTTTTCTGCTCCAAAGGCCTACGACAAAGGAAACACAGTACTTTTGTAATGCAACTACAATGTAGAAAGGCCATGATGAATTAACATGCTTGAACTTACAAGGCCAAATGCACATTTGTGCGACAGTGCTCAACTATACGAAAATGGCGTCAATGAGATGCAAACATCTCCGCTACTATAGTGAACCACGGTTTCATCTCGATGCTTACATCACAGCTAAATCACCAAGGCAAGTGCACACCCCCTGAGTCTTCATCCTTGACGGCAAGCGGCTACAGCTTTTACCACCGCAAAGATCGTTTCCTCAAGGCGTCCACGCAAAATTGCGCTTCTTGCGGGCCGTGGGCCCTTCAGCAATATCTTGTTTTAAAAGAGAAATTCCCTGTATGCCACGCACTTGGACAGTCTTCATTTCTTGCACCCCCATATCATAAATGGAATCAATATATGCCACGCTTTCTGATTTTTTAGATAAGAATGCCATGCTTTCCGGTTTTTATCACCATAAGCCACAAAATGTGATCAAAACATGCCACAAGAGGCATTTGACACGTCATTATACATCCCACGAACTAGGGGGGGTTTGTTACGCACCACACATACACAAGTCCCTAATACTTGCTCGTAGGCATTGTTGTCATTGCTTTCATGACCCGCCGCACAATGAGTTCTCGAGAAGTTACATGGACGTGAGGAGGGGGAAGGGGGTAATTCAAGGAGGGGGGGAATAGGGGAGGGTGGCTTTATGAAGCGCTTGGACGGTAATAGTAACATCCGCACCAAAGAATGAAGGGTCATCTACATCGTACAACATCACAAAGAATTGTCACAAAGAATGTAAATGTATAGAGAGAGAGTGTAGCGGGAGGGTCGGTTCGGCCCTCCCTCCTTGCTGAAGCGAGGGGTGGTTGCGCACCACCCCTCGCGTTAGCGAGGGCCAGGCCGACGGCCAGCACTTTGCTGGCCGTCGGCCAGCTTGCTATCAGTCTGCTGGACGGCCAGCGGCCGGCCAAGTGATCGGCCAGCCACCAGCCGGCCAGCCTCTAGCCGCCGATCGCCGCCTCAGCCCGATCGACGGCTGAGGGGCCGCGAGGCCCTCGAGGGCGAGGCCTAGTGGCCTTGTGCCCTCACCCTCGCTCGCCATCCTTGTGAGCGAGCGAGCGAGGACGAGAGAGGGGGACAAGGGACGTGAGGCAAAGGAGACTGACGCGAAATCGCCACCATGCCTTGCATGCGACGATTTCGCGCCAAAACATCAAAAACATAAATCGAAGTTTGTTTAGGACAAACTTTGACATAAACATAACAGAATAACTCATGTGAAAGCATGATTTCGAGGTAAAAACCCCTTGGTTACGGCCCCAAAACCAGGGGTAAGGCTAAAACCGGAAATGGGCCTCCGAAGACTCGAAATATTCGAGTCTCCCTGCTCTTGGTCGTTGATGACCATTGCCCCTCAGTCTTACGAAGGGGGTAAGCCCTTGACGCGGATTGAGAACGTCATTTTGCGAACTCCGACGATGACTTTAGAGCAGGAGTTGGAGACGTGACATGGTACAGTGGCTCTCAGATCCAGACGACCCCTACGACAAAGAGTTGGACAGAAACGGTGGCTACGACATATACAAATCGCCGCCGGCAGCTACATGCAGTAGTAGAAACGCCAGAAAGGACTACGACATCTATGTTTCATCGTTTGAAGCGCCATCAAGTGTTTTAGGAAGCTAGATAAGAGCTCTCTTTTTTGGGACTTCTTCTCCACAATCTCTTCTCCATCCCAGTGGGCTAGGAGAATTTTTTTGGGACGGGATAGGGATTACCCACCCCCAAAACCACCTAGTTTTTCCCTTTTCTCAAGGTTCCTTCTACTCCTCTTTAACCAAAAATTGGGGTAGTGCCTTTCTCCAATACCAAAGACTCTCACGGCCTGAGAGAAAAAGTAAAAGGAGAAAAGCGCTACTTGGAGAATTCTTGGAGGCCGCCACATTGCCGTGGAGCACAAGAAAGGCGCCTCCAAGGGGGGTCACGGTGTGCTAAGAAGACGCAAGAAGAGGCCAAGGAAGACCAGAAGACAAGAAGAAAAGTAGTCTTTTGCTTCTTGACCTTGTACTTACTTGTTCATCTAGGTTTTCTTAGCTTTCCTAGTGCCCTAAGTCGCGGCTTTGGGTTTTGCCTACAAATCCACGCCCTTGTGCCGATCGTGGCGGCCTAGCATAACAGGAATCAAATTTATAATTGTCTCACCGATCGTGAGAGTGGTACTTTGGGAGGCAACACCTCCTTCAAGTTGTGGGGTGATCCTCACAACGGCTTTCACGTGGAAGTTGCACGAGTGACGAGATGGCAAGTGCCGGACCGTCCAAGACCATCAAGAGCAAGATGGTGATGGCCTCATCACACGCCCTCGACGGACTTCAAGTTTTGGGAGCCGCCGTCGCAAGCATGATTGCACAAAGGCAACTGTGCTGCCAAAGGCAACCGACGCAAACCTCGTCGACACCGAGAAGCGTGCAGAAGCCGGAAAGGTGCTCGACAAGCACGTCGACGCGCATATGGGCGACCCCCACGCGACGGACGACACGCTCAAGGAGGATCATCCGGGCGTGGACCCTGACAAAGAGCACGACGTCGACAATGGCGAAGGTGATGAGGATCGCGACCATTGCCATCGTCGTGCGAAAAACTCGAGTCGTTTTTTTGAGAAGGGAAAGGCGCTCGCTGTATCGTCCAAAGCTGCCGATAGTAGCAAGGGCGCCGAGGGCAGCAAAGGCGCCAAAAGCAGCCACTCAGGAAGTTCCCGGGAGAACGAGCAGGACGACGCCATTGCAAAAGCAATTGGCGATGACTGCCGCAGGCTTGCAGAGTTTGCTACTGACGCGACAGGCTGACTCAAGATCACCGCTGATGGTGGAGGTATGGCACCACTCTGAGAAGTGGGGGCGGACCCCCCTTCCTACGATGTGGTCGCAATGGGACAAGGCAGTGCCCACTCAAGCATCGTCACCAATGACAACGTGAGGCCTTAGAGGCTATCAGAAAGGTGGGACTCCTTAAAGGCGTGCACGCGCTCCGTACCCTCTTGTAGTGGGTAAGGGTGCACGGACAACGTGAGGCCTTAGAGGCTATCAGAGCTCAAGTTCACGTTTGCCAACCTGCTGGCCCACGTCGAGCAGAGCATCACGGACCTCGACCATGATCGCCAGCTGCAGCGCCTGGCCGCCCATGAGGCATGCCGCCGATGCAACGACCTTGACAAGGCGTTGCACAACGTGACCCGATTGCGGATGTAGCAGCTAGCGCAGCATGCCGCAATTGCAGATGCCACTGTCGGTGGCAGTGACGACTTGCCTACCTCGATGACTTCGGGGCCGGTCATGAACACGTCCTTCCTCCACAGTGTGGAGATCTTCTGAAAGGGCGTGAAGCTGGCCGATTGGCTGAATCGCATGGAGCACGTTCTACGTATCCAGAAGGTTCGACTCAGCCAGTGGGGCGACCTTGCCACGACGCGGCTTGAAGACGAACTCTTTTAGTATGTGGTCAAGGAGTGGAGTGCGCAGCAACCGCACCTCGAGTGGCAGCCCATGCAGTGGGAGGCCTTCTGCGTGATCATGTGAAAGAAGTGCACTCAACGAGAGGAGGCACAACGCGCCTTCCACAAGATCAAGGACTTCAGGCACCTGAGCAACTCACTCGAACCCTACTTGAGCGAGTTCACCGCACTCGTGGAGGAAGCCGAAAACTTCACCGAGGGCGATTGGAATCAGACCTTCAAGTACCCAAAGTGCATGCTTCTAGAGTACTTGCGTGATGGTCTCACCAGCGAGAAGCTGAAGGACAAGACCACCATGATAGCCACTGGCCAAGCTTGGACAAGCTGGAGGGCGTTGCGAGACAACATGAGCGAAGTGTATTCAGCGAACCCGAAGCACTACTTGGATGCAAGGCCAAATGTGCGTGCACAGCAAGACTGCGATTCACGCATGGATGCTTCACGGGCTGGAGGGATAGCCGGGCAGCGGGGCGGGGTCAAGGGCAAGCAACCGGCAAACCCCCCAGCCAAGAAGACTAGTGGAAAAAAGCCCCCCAACCACAAGCATGGCCGCGACAATGACGAGCTGCAAGTGGCGCGCGAGCGTTGTAACACGGTCTTCTGCAAGGAACTGTGCCTCAACTGCATGCAGCCCGGACACTTCAGGGCTCAGTGCCCTGAGGCTGCTGTTTGTGGACAAGGACCGCAGTGTTAGCCGCACCAACAGCGCCTAGTAGGTAGTGTGCAACAGGAGGCCGCAGACAAGGCCGTGGACAAGGTCGCGGAGGCGGCAATGGGCCCGGCCGTGGTAATGGACAAGGCCGTGGGGCAGGTTTTTCTCATCCCTGAGTGACATTAGTGGTGACCACTAAGGGGTAAAATTGGATCACGAGTGTGGATTCATGTTTTCAGACGAAGATGTTGAACAATTTTAGTTTTTTACGAGTTGAGATATCTCGTTGTTTTCTCCTCTCTCATTGAACCTCATTCTACACTTGCTGATCGCCATTGCCCACAAAATCTTGCATCACAAGACGAGATGTATGACCGAACATGCTTAGAGGTGGCGACACTGACCACTGTACAAGAATTGTGTAACACAGTCATTGAAGCAAAGGCCCTCAAAGCGATGAGTTCAATCACATTTGCGGTACCTTTAGTGGACGACTTAACCCAATGAAGTGTAAGGAGTGGAAGGTGCTAGCAGAATTCACACGTGCCTACAAGATATGTACTAAAGTAGGTCAATCATGGGAGCTGCGGCGTCCGCCATCCACATTCCATGTTTATCACAAACTTGGCTTGCCATCGTCGAGCCTGTTCACTCGGAAGAGTGGAGGCAACATGGCAATGCAGTTCAAAGGACACCTAGTTGGTGCTCCCGTGAATGTACTTGCTGACACTGGAGGAGACGACTCTTTTGTTAGCCTTGGCCTTACCCGACAGGTTGGCCTAAAGTACGAGCCATCGAATGGTGCAGTTGTTGTCGTTGACAACCGTACGGTACCTGTGATCAGTACTTGTAAAGAGAAAGTTTGTATTTAAGGGTACACACAGAGTGTCACGTTGAATGTACTCAACCTTTTGGACCCGTTTGACATGGTGCTAGGTGATCCATGGCTCCTTGCAAACATGGCTCTGATGTACTTTGAATCAAAGCATTTCATCCTCCCAAATGGGCAGTGTCGCTTTACGCTGATTCCGAGTACGGAATTATCACCAATCCGACTCAAAGTCCATACCAGATTGTCTATAATGCAGGTCAAGAGACGCATTCGACAAGGTTGTCGATACTTATTGCCTCACCTGCAGAAAGTGGAGGACGAAGTGAAGGAAGACACGCCACAAGAGATAAAATCCCTATTGGTGGAGTTCTCGGATGTGTTCCAAGACCCACCGGCGGGGCTTCAACCAGAAAGACACATGGGCCACACGATTATGCTGCAGCCGGAGACGACTCCTCCGTTCAGACCCATGTATCGCCTTAGTCCATCAGGAAGGCTAGAGGCTGGACGCAAAATCAAAGAGTGCCTTGCAAAAGGATGGATCGAGCCTAGTAGCTCGCCGTACGGTGCGCCGATCCTTTTTGTGAAAAAAAGGACGGTGGTTTACACATGTGCGTGGATTACGGGGCGTTGAACAAGCTGACAGTGACAAATCGATTCCCTTTATCACGGATTGAGGACCTTTTTGACCAACTCCAAGGGGAAAAAGTATTTTTTCCATGGATTTTTCTCAAGGGTACCATCAAATCCGCATCATGAAAGATGACGTACCCAAAACCGTGTTTCGAACGCACATGGTACACTATCAGTTTTGAGTGTTATGCTTCGGGCTTACAAATACCCCGACAACATTCTAAGGAGAAATGAATCGGACGTTTGCAAAGTAGCTTTGACAGCTTGTCTTGGTTTACCTGGACGACATCGTGGTTTTCTCCAAGTCAATGGAAGAGCACATAGAATATTTGTGTGAAGTTCTGGCAATCATTGGGGAACAGAAGTTCTATGCGAAAGTGAACAAGTGCAAGTTTGCACAAGATGAGCTCGGATACCTGGACACATTGTCAGCAAGGATGGCATCCGTGTTGACCCACGAAAGGTCCAAGCTGTTGTAGACTGGTCACGCCTCGAAAATGTAGGGCAGATTTGGTCTTTCCTCGGCCTTACAAACTACTTTCGACGGTTTATGCAAGGGTATTCGACTGTGGTAGCACCGCTAACCAGGCTCACGTGAAAAGACGTGCACTGGGAATGGAGAGTTTATTACGAGAACGCTTTCCTCAAAGTCAAAGATCTTCTATCCACATCGGCCGTCCTAGCTCTTCCGAATCCATCGCAACCATGGGAGGTTCGATGTGATGCGTCGGTGGTAGGACTCGGAGCCATCCTCATGCAGAACGGTCATCCACTTGCGTATGAGAGTCGGAAGCTCATTCTTGCAGAAATGCGGCACACGACTGGGGATCAAGTGCTCCATGCTGTAGTACACGCTTTCAAGATGTGGTGTTTCTACCTCGAGGGTGCTGAAGGGGGTCTGACGGTCGTGACCGACCATAATCCATTGGTGTTTTTCCAAACGCAACCAAACATGTCAAGACGACAGGCGCGTTAGAGCGAATACCTGAGCCGATTCTCATTCATATGGGAATATCGGCCAAGACGCATCAATGTGGCCGGTCCACTAAGCGGACAGCCTGTGGAAACTAAAGCAACCACAGAGGTCGGTGGGTGTTTTATAGCCATTGCAACAGCAATAGTGAAATCACCAAATCCCCCTGCACCTCTGCGGCTACCTCCACGAGAGATTATCCATTACCATTGTTTTGTAAACATAATCCAAATGGGATACTGTGTTCATTCTTGGTTTCAAGACTCTTGAAATCTGGACAAGTACGGGTTGGTGGAGGCCGCAGTAATCTTTTGGCACGGAGAACAAGTTGTTCCTCCAAACTCGGGAGACCTTTGAGCAAAGATTATGTCCCAGTTCCACGACCCGTTGGTCGCAGGTCATGTGGGACCTCGAAAGACCGGACAGACACTCTTGGACCACTATTGGTGGCCAGGATGGAGTGTCGATGTCCGTAAGTATTGCATGACATGCGACCCATGTCTTCAGAACAAGGCTAGTAACAAGAAGCCTGCTGGACTCCTCCAACAGCTTCCCATTCCTGGGACTCCATGGGAGTGCGTCAGCATGGACATCATTACTCGTCTTCCGGACACGGCCCGTGCCCACGATGCAATTCTAGTGGTTGTGGATCTTTTGACAAAGATTACACACTTCAATCCTACAACCACTGATGCGAACACAGAGGAAACCAATCATCTCTTCTTTGAGGGTGTAGTAAAGTACGACTTGCCATTGTGCATCGTCTCCGATCAAGGTCAAATATTTGCTATTAGGTTTTGGCAAAAGATGCATGAGTACTTCGGCAGCGTGTCACAGATGTCGACAGCGTTTCACCCTCAAACTGACGGACAGACAGAGCGCATGAACTGCACCCTTGAACAAATGCTCCTCATGTACGTGGACCCTGCCATAACTGACTCGGACGAATTCGTAGCACCGGCACAGTTTGCGGTGAATAACTCGGTGAACGAGTCTACACAGTTCACACCGTTTGTGTTGAATAGTGGTCAGCATCTAGTGGTACCCTCTTCATTGGTAAAGAGTGGGAGTACAGGAGGACAGGTTCCTTCTCCTCAAGCCTTTATCGAGCGCATTGACTCCTTGTTATAGGAGGCGAAGGGTCACCTTCAAGCTACTCGGGAACGACAAAAGCCATATGCCGACAAAAGTCGCCGTGAGGTCTCGTTTGACATCGATGACAAAGTGCTGCTTAGCACTAGGAATCTTTGGCTGAAGTTGCCAGGGGCACAAAAACTTCTATCGAAGTGGATTGGGTCGTTTCCCATTGTTGCACGCATCGAGCTAGTGGCATACCGATTGCTGCTTCCGTTGAGTATGACGATACATGACGTGTTTCATGTGAGCCTGTTGGCTCCATACACGGTAGAAGGAATCGTTCAGCCACCACTGGCAATCCTTGCTACCGATGGCCAATACGAGGTTCTTCACCTTCTCCAGCACCGAGAGCGTACTCTCCGGTTGCGTGTTTTTCGGGAATACCTCGTTCATTCGGCCGGTGTGGACCTGAACATAACTTATGGGAGCCTGAATCTCGGTTGCCCACAACGGCAGTAAAAAAGTATTGGAGTGAGTTGGCAGCTCGCACGGACCGACGCATGTCAGGGGGGCACCACCTAAACGCGGAAAAAGTGAACAACATTCCTGCAGGGCGGCTTTCATAGCATGCAACCATAGGAGGTTGGGGAAGCCTACCATGGTTGTCGCGCGGACGCTCTTGCCTAAAGGGGGGAGGTTGCTAGCCGTGCAGACCGACAAGTTGCAGCTTAGGTTCAACTGCCATGCACCTATTCATGTTTAGCTGGTGATTGAATCATTAAACTTCTTTCACAATGTTGATGACTCACTATCTGACAATCCTGGTTGTTGTTCATGAACTGAGACGGTTCATAAGAAGTGGGGAGGAATCAAGCGGGAGGGCCGGTTCGGCCCTCCCTCCTCGCTAAATCAAGGGGTGGTTGCGCACCACCCCTCGCGTCAGCGAGGGCTGGCCGACGGCCAGCACTTCGCTGGTCATCGGCCAGCTTGCTGCCGGCCGACTGGACGACCGGCGGCCGGCCAAGTGACCGGACGGTCAACAGCGGGCCAGCCGCCAGCCGCTGATCGCGGCCTCAGCCCGATTGACAGTTGAGGGGCCGTGAGGGCCTCGAGGGCGAGGCCTCGTGGCCTCTTGCCCTCGCCCTCACTCGCCCTCCTCATGAACGAGCAAGCGCGGATGATGGAGGGGGACGAGGGACGTGAGGCGAGAAAGACTAGCGCGAAATCGACAGCGTGCCTCGCACGCGATGATTTCGTGCCAGATCGTAAACAATACGAATCAAATTTTGTTTGCGACGAACTTTGACATAAGAATAATGTAATAACTCGTGTGAAAGCATGAGTTTGAGGTAAAAACCCCCGGTTTGGGTCCCAAACCAGGGGTAAGGCCAAAAACGGAAATGGGCCTCCGAAGACTCAAAATATTCGAGTCTCCCTGCTCAGGGTCGTTGATGACGATTGCCCCTCAGTCCTGCAAAGGGAGCAAATCCTAGACGCGGACGAAGAACGCCATTTTGCGAACTCCGACGATGACTTCAAAGCAGGAGCTGGAGACTCGACACGTTACACACACACACACACACACACACACAAAGAGAGAGAGGGAGAGAGAGAGAGAGAGAGAGAGAGAGGCTATTTCCACTACTTCGTAATAGTAGGTACTTATCTACGTTACCTAGAACTAGTTTTTGCGCTTGGACTATGCGATACTTGTACCTACATGAACTCGTTTCCTTCTTACACTAAATAGTACACACCTTATATTCATGGTTTGATTTCCTTTTCCTATGCATTTATGTCTTAGGCGGTACATGTCTCGCGTAGTCGAAGTATAAAATACAGTTTTGGGTAATGCAAATAACAGCACACTAGTTGTAGGACAAAGAAACAATTGTGCTCTTACATTAACTTGCAACAATACTTTGCGAGGTCATATGAGCCAAAGAAAATGACCCTTCCTCCTTTGGTGCGAAGGTCACCATCACGTTCCAAGTACTTTGAGAAGCCAAACCCCCTCCCATTACCCCCTTTCCTCTTCTCTGCACACCCTCTCCAAGATTCACCGCGTCATGGACCATAAATGTAATGACAGTTGCACACGCAAGTATTAGGAACTCAAGTACATTTGATACAGACCAAGAAGCTCCTAACTTGCGGAACATGTAATGACGTCATGTATGCCCCTCGTGACATATCATGATCATGTTAAGAGATTTTGTTGGTTTTCATGATCCAAAATCACAAAGTAGGGCAGTCTGATGTCAAAAATTGAAACGTGTGGCATACAGAAAACTTTCGACGTCCTCCACAAGTTCAGCGAACTCGCTCAAGTAGGTTTTGAGTGAGCTACCCAGCTACCTGAAGTCCTTGGTCTTGTGGAAGGCGTGTTGCGCCTCCTCATGTTGGGTGTACTTCATACGCATGATCGCGCAGAAGGCCTCATACAACATGGGCTACCACTTGAGGTGCAGCTCCTACGTATCCTACTCCTTGGCCACATACGGTAAGAGCTTGTCCTCAAGCCGCATCGAGACAAGGTTGCCCCACTGACTAAATGGAGCCTTGTGGAAACATAGAATGTGCTGCATACAATTCAGCCAGTCGGTCAGCTTCACGCCCTCTTGAAAGATCTCCACACTGTGGAGGAAGGACGTGTTCATGACCGGTCCAAAGTCGTTAAAGTAGGCAAGTTGTCACTGCCACCAGCAGTGGCATCAGCAGTTGCGGCACGCTATGCTTCTTGTTGTATCCGCACCTGGGTCACGCTATGCAATGCCATGTCAAGGTCGTTGCATTGACGGCTTGCCTCATGAGCGGCCAGGCACTGTAGTTGGCGATCACAGTCCATGTCCGTTATGCTATGCCCGACATGGGCCAGCAGGTTGGCAAATGCAAGCTTTAGCTCTAATGTCGTCAAAGCATCGGCGATAGCATCCAGGGCCTCGTGTTATCCGTGCACCTTTACCCACTGCACGAGGGTACAGTTCGCTTACACACCTCAAAGAATTCCCACCTTTTGGAGGAGGCTGTCGTCAGCGACAACGTTCGAGTGGACGTTGCCCTGTTCCATTAGGCCACATTGTAGGAAAGGGACTCCGTCCCCACTCGTCCGAATGGTGCCATACCTCCACCGTTTGTGGTGATCTTGAGTTGGCCCACCGCCTCAATAGCAAAGTCAGCAAGCCTTTGGCGGTCATTGCGAATTGCCTTTGCAGCGACGTCGTCCGGCTCATTCTCGTAGGAACTTCCCATGTGGCTGCTTTTAGCGCCTTTGCTACTCTCGGTTGCCTCGTTGCTGTCAGATGCTAGTGGTGATCAGGCAAGCATCTTGCCCTTCTCAAGCAATTGGCTTGAGTTCGACGTCCGATGATAGCGATGATCGCGATCCTTGTCGCCTTGGCCATTGTCTTCATCGTGCTCTTCATTGGGGTCCATGCCTGGGTTGTCTTCCTATATCACGTTGTTTTTTGCATGGGGTTCACCCACATGAGCGTCAACATCCTCGTCAAGCAATCTTCCGGATTTCGCACGCTTCTCAGTGTCGCCGAGGTTGGTGTTGATTAGCTTCGCTGGTATGGTTGCCTTTGGTTTGGCAACCACGCTCGCTGCGCTGGCTCCCAATATTTAGAGTCTGCCGAGGGCATGTGGTGATGTCATCACCACCTTGCCCTTGTTGGTCTTGGACGGTCTGGCACTTGCCATCTCGTCAGCCGTGCAACTACTATGTGAAGACCGTTGTGAGGATCACCCCACCACTTTGAGGACGTTTTACCTCCCAAAGTCTCCTTGCTCGCAGAATCGGTGAGGCATTTTAAAGTTTGATTTCTATATTCCTAGGCTGCCAGGGTTGGCACAACCACGTGGTAGAAAAAGACTATGGGTATGTTTGGATGGGATCGCATCGGCTCGCGATCGTGAGCCCATGCATTTGGACCAAAAACAGACAAAAAATGTCGCCCACCCACGTCAGCAAGCACGATCGCCTACACTGTCTCACTACGCGATCACCTACTAAATGCAATCTCTCTTCCTTTTTTTTCCTGAAGTTGAAGTATGTGCCCGCAGTAGTGGACATGCCCTCAACACGTGTAATGATGCTCCCATTTTTCCGTTACCTGGGCAGCGAGGAGCTTCCTCACCAATGGCCGCTTGAAGAATCTGCAATGTGGCGACCACTAGAAGACAACTTTTGCTAGTGGGAACCAACGGCTTGAGTGGACAGAACGTCACCAATTTTTGAGACATATCTGCATTCTCTGAATGGACCCAAAGAACACTCCTTCCTGAATGCAAGAGAATGAATTTGTTGTTCGCATATGGTTTACATCCATTTTGTGGTTGCGTCTCCTCGCAAATCCTGATTCATCCCACTTGTGGCAAAGAAGTGCGCAATTCACACCACCACATTCTGATCGTTTTCCTTTCCGCATATACATCATCGGTGCATGCCTAGCATACGAATGTTTCCTCTAGGACTAGTACAAAAGGTTTTCCAAAATTGAGGTTGCACCTCGGTCACTCGACAGGGTATGGTGCAGCCTCAATAGAAACCAGCGGTGCCATTTGCAAATCCGTCCCAACATCACACCCCACACTGTAGAGGCCACCAGTGCATTTTCTTGCACACCAACAGCAACATGGTCCCACACAAAATGGTCACATCCCTTGTGTCAAAGCAAAAGCGATTTGTACCATGGTGGTTAGCCATGTTGTAGCACATCCTCCCAATCTTGACAATACACTTCCATAAGCGTATTGTGTGTTTTCAACGCAAGAGAGGTCATGAGTGGACCAAAAAAATTCTCAAAGGAAGTGAAACCCAGTTTAAGGAGGTTGTAAGAATGGAGCGTTCAGCCTTCAACGACCTCTGTGCACTACTCGAGTCTTGGAACCTACTTGCCTATACTCAAAAGGGGCTTACGGTACATGAACAAGTCCTCATTGTACTCTCCATCATTGCCCATGCCAACACAAATCGAGCGGTTGCACGCACCTTCCAACATAGTGGCGCAACAATTCACCGCATCTTCTATCTAGTCCTCAAGGCAGTTATGAAAATCCGAAAGCTCTACAACCGCTTGCCCTCAGTACGTGAGGGTGATGTATGGGCTCAAATGGATACCATCAATGGCGATGCATTCAGAGGTTGCCTTGGTCAAATCGACAGCAAGCACATCCTTGCAGTCATCCCAGAAGCTGAACAAGGCAGATTCGGAGATTGGAAGACAACCATCTTTCAAAATGTCATGGAAACTGTCGGTCTTGATGGACGATTTCTGTTTGTCCTTGCGGGTTGGGAAGGATCTGCATACAACTCGAATATTTGGTGGGACATCGTTGGCAAGGGCTTCACGATTCCTGTGGGCTGTTACTACATTGTGGATTCTAGGTACCCCTTGACCTATGGTCTAACTCCACCGTAGAGAAATACCCAATACCACTTGAAGGAGTGGAAGTGACGTGAACGGCGACCACAAAACGCGCAAGAGCTGTTCAACAAAAGGCATTCAGGCAAGAGGAGCATCGTCAAGCATGCCTTTGGATGTCTGAAGGGGAAATTCAAGATCTTGAAGAAGATGGAGCACTTTCCCTTCAAGGTGTAACGCGACATCGTCATTGCTTGTGCAACATTGTACAACTTCATAATAGAGCACGACGGGTTGTACTTGGGCCGCGGACAGTGTGTCGATGTCATGGATGTAGTGCGTAGTGCACCAGTCGATGATCCTACTCCACCTGTGTATAGCCAGGAGTTGTACCGCACTATTCTATCAGCAGAGCAGCGTAGGGAGCTTGAGGCCAGGCGATGGGAGATTGGCCATGCGATGCACCTCTGGAACATTGTCCATTAATCTGAATGCATCATCATGTCCTATATCATTTCAATACTTTTAATGACTACAAGATGGTAATGAGGTATGGAGATCAAAGGTAAGAGAAGAGCCATCCCCCATCACAGCAAGGTCAACCACTTTGGAAGAAGCAAAGTGCAAGTAATCACAATTTGAACTAATTTCACAGTCAACATGAAGGAAACAAGGACAAATGATAGAAGTGAAATCCACTGTTGGTTTTTCCAATTATGAAACACATAGCATAGTGAAGGTTTCTTCAATAGGGATGCTACTTGCCGCATTACACATCACACACATCACTTGGCACATTACACGTGCCATCCACCTAGGCCAGCCCCATCCGCATCCACAGAGTCCTCCACACTCCTATAAGCACCTAATCTACTTTCATAATCAATCCACTTTGCAACTAGACTTGGACACAATTGGAGGTAGGCCAAATCCTTGCAAGGGTTTTTGTGAACATTGTCATAGCGCGAGCAGCTAGATGGTCTTCCGTCACCTTGTCCTGTAGCTCGCTTATCCCTTTCCTGAGAACACTATTGTCATTGTCGTACTCCTTGGTGGCCTCAGCAAGGAAGAGACCAGACTGGGCAGGCTTTGATAAGCCCTCTGTGACACTAGAGGACGTACTACTCCTACGCCAGGTGCGTGGTTGTTCCTCTGGTGATAGAGAAAGCCTCCTCTTTGCATAGGAGGTCGACGCCTCCCACAATGGAGAGCACAGGGGATGGAGTTGTTCAAGATAGTAGGAAATCCAAGATAACAAGGGGAATCTGAACCAAAGACAATGGGAAATAGAAGCGACAATAGACAAAATGATGTTCAAGGGCAGTAAGAGTGTGAGAACAAAGATCTACAAGGGATAATAGAAGAAGAAACATAGGAGCTCTTACCTTTCCGCTTCCAAGAAGGTCCATGAAGGAGGCACCATGATTCAATGGGATATCCTCTTCATCCTTGTTTTCATCCCTTGGCTGGCATGTTGCCACGCCGTATGAGTTGTTGCTTCCTCCAAGCCGTCACCATCATCCTAACCAGCACCACCACCAACGTCGTCCTCTGTCGCCCTTGCATGATCTCCAGTAGCAACAGACTTGGCAAAAAAAATGTTGTACAAGGGCAACAAGTCCCACCCAGTTGTAAAGTACATGTCCCCTGGGAACCTTTTGAGGTGAACAAGCCACACCCCATAGCAAGCTTGTGGCTTATCAGTGTCCTTGTCATACCCTCCACCAGTAGAATCGCGAAGTGCCTTATGGTGACACCACTTTGACTTGATTATGTTGCGGCGGTCTTGCAACTACTTTGCGACAATAGGCTTCTCTAATTGAGCCCCAAAACATGCATTGAACTCCTCCATGATCAGCTTCCACGCTGTTGCCTTGATTTTGGAGTTTTCAGTGAGTGCCTCCTTGTTTATGACCAGCTGCGCTAACTTATCCATGAGGAAATGGTCCTGATCCTCGGTGAGCTGAGCTGCTTTTGCCTTGTCAGTCTTTCCCTTTGCCATGCCAAAAGCTCTGGTGAAAGAGCTCTTGAGTGGTGCTGGGTTGGCCATGGATTTAGGAGGACCTTGTGCACTTCGAGTTGTTACGGTGGCACTACGTGAGCTTTGCAGTGCGGGAGAGGCAGACAACGGGAGAGTGTGGTTGTTGACCAGGTCGGTGGATGGAACTGCAAACACTTGTGTTGGGTTGTATGGTGTCAAGTGGGCAACTGCAAGGGCCGGCCTGGGGCAGCCTACTGGGACACTGCAAACCTGATGCGGCCAAACTCGGAAAGGAATGGTTTGTGCAAAACTGAAGGCAATTGCACAACATTGGCGGCACAAGTGCTGTTGGCTTCTCTTCTGAACCGCGGGATCTGTTCTTGTTACATACCTTCTGATCGTTTATCCATTTTGCACTGGGTTTGCGATCCCCATATCCGTACTTGAGTATTGAAATATGATTCATAAGCAAGAAACAAGATCAATAAATGAGCGCGAGGCAGAATGTCCATGTTCGCATGAACCAAACAAGCAAATGTGAGCAAACACTGCCCAATGTGACGTGGCACGACGAATCTTCTACCCTGCAGAAAAGCGCACGCAATCAAGGACCCATGCAAACAACCTACTCAAGGCCATGATTGCACAGGCATCTGCAACGTCGCATACATTGTGGCGATCGTGCGCCGCTGCTATCCCATCCGAACATACCCTTTTCTCTCGGCCGCCATGGTTTGGCTCAAGCAGGTGGATTTTAGGCAAAACCCTAAGTTGTGACTCACGGCACTAGGAAAGCTAATAAACCCTAGAGAAACAAGCAAGTACAATATCAATAAGAGATAATGCTTTGAGCACCGCTCAACAAGGTGAGGGGGAGCCGAGGGGTCAACTCTAACTAAAAGTTTGTAATCCCTCACATGTCCTCCTCACTAATCTTATGTCTTCTTGTCTACTTGTCTTCTGGTCTTCCTTGGCCTCTTCTTGCATCTTCTTGGCACACCTTGCCCCCCCTTGGAGGTGCCTTCCTTGTGCTCCACGACAATGTAGTTGCCTCCAAAAACTATCAATGCGGCGTCTTTCTCCCCTGTCTTTTTCTCTCAGGCCCTGGGAGTCTCTGGTATTGGGAAAATGCACTACCCCAATTTTTTATTGAAGAAGAGGGGAGGGAGCCTTGAGAAGATAGGAAACGTAGGTGGTTTTGGGGGTGGATACTCCCTATCCTGTCCCACAAGTTTTCCCCTAGCCCACTGGGATGGAGGAGAGGCTATGGAGAAGAAACCCTAAAAAAAAGAGCTGTTCTCCAACTTCCTAAAACACACTACGGTGCTTCAAACAGTGAAATGTAGATGCCATAGTCCCTTCTTGTGTTTCTGCTATTGCTTCCAACTACTCGCAATGTTTACATACGTTGTAGCCACCGTTTCCGTTGAACCTTTGGTCGTGGGGGGTCGTCTGGCTCTAAAAACCACTGCAACGGGCGCGAACCTCCAGCTCCTGCTCTGAAGTCGTCGTTAGAGTTTACAAAATGGCATTCTCAGCTCGCGTCAGGGGTTTACCCCCTTTGCAGGATTGAGGGGCAATCGTCATCAATGACCCAGAGTAGGGAGACTCAAACACTTCGAGTCTCCCATTTCCGTTTCCGTTTTTAACCTTATCCCTGGTTTTGGGACCCGAACCAGTAGTTTTTACCTCAAACATATGAGTTTGCATGAGTTTTGCGTCTTAGAAACTTGACGTTTGTCATTAACAAACTTCGAGTTTATGTTTGTCGTATTGGCATGAAACCGGCACGTGTGAGGCATGTTGGTGATTCTGCGCCAGTGTTCTCTCTCGTTCCTCCCCTCACCCTAGCTTCCCCTATCCCTCGTCCTTGCTCGCTTGCTTGCAAGAAGGGCAAGCAAGGGCAAGGACACGGGGCCATGAGGCCTCGCCCTCGAGGCCCTTGCGGCCCCTCAGCCACGAATCGTGGCCTCAGCCCGACCGGCGGCTGGCGGCTGGCCGGCTAGTGGCCAGCAGGTCGCTTGGCTGGTCGCCGGCCATCCAACCGGCTGGCAGTTAGCTGGCCGGCGGCAAGCGAACTGCTGGCTGTCGGCCACCCCTCACTTCAGCGAGGAGGGAGGGCTGAACCAGCCCTCTCGCTACAGCCGGTCACATCCAATGTATGGGCTACAACATGAACCAGGTTGCGACATAAATGTTGACTGTGGATGGCTTCAATAGCTCAAGGTCGCCACTGACATCGTCAGACACGTCACCAAGTATGATTAGTGAGAGGAGAGCCTCGTGAGCATCACAACGCATTGACAAGCACCATACCACTATTTGCAACTGGACACCCCTACCCGTCAGAACTCTATGTTGGACGTGTGAGCGGGTTGTATAGGTAAGTCAACAATATTGTCGAAAAACTATTTTTTGTTGATTAACATTTGGTTTTTTCTTTTTTTTGTCTACATTTTTCTTGGTTTTTGCTCATTTGTAGCTCTTTGCTATCTCAATTTGTTGACTCCATGTTTGCCCATCATTTAACATATTGTTTTCCATGTATTGCTTACCTTTGACAAAATTTTCTCAAAGCTTTACTCGTTTTCTATCACTTTCTGCCCACTATTTTTGTACCAATGGTGGAAAATTTACACTACGCTGAACTACAGTTGTAATTTCCATTGCAGTTAAAAGATTCACTAGACTTTTGGTTAAAGATTAAGGTTCTGGAGCTCTCTCCAATTCTTATCGTGTGGAATCTTTCTACGCTAGCAACATTCATACTAACACCCCACAAAGCATTCACTAAAGACAAAACTGTCAGCCTGTACCCCACCATCCCTTTGGTGTTACCTTTTCTCTATCTCCTCTAGAAGAAGCTCAACAAGTGGCAGGTGAAGGCGGAGAATGCAAAGCAGAAGGTTCAATGAAAAAAAGGTGTTGGAACGTAAGCAAAAGGTATTGCTAGACCTTAACTCGGGCCTTACGGTAGCAGATGACAAGGAAAGGAAGGTAGTGGTGGTGGTCGTGATGGTGGTGTTGGTAGTGGTTGTGGTGTTGGTCATGTTGATATCTGTGGTGGTTGTGGTGATGGTGGTGGTGGTGGTGTCCATAGTTTGTGCACATTCTTGCTCACAAGTTTTTCACTCTTTATTCCTCTCTTTTCCTCCACTGTTTTCTCTCCCTTTTCCCATTGTTTTCTCGTCATTTACAGACATCTTGCTCCATGTTTTCTCTCGTTTTGCTCCTTTTTCTCTCACAATTATTCCATTCTTTTCCCACTATGTATTTCTTTCTCTCGTTATCTATCCACTATTTTCTCATTGCATGTCCAATTTTCTATAATTACTTACACCCTAATTTCTCACTACCTAATGCTTGTTTGCACGTTGCATATAGCTTAAGAATTACATGAAGAATGCACAATGCTACATGTCCTTCCCATTGCTGTTGACCCATAACTCCCATGTGGTCATTTGACATGTTCCATAAGATCATGGGAATCAAGAATGATGTTGAGTTTGAACACAAGGTGCTAAAAGAGCTTAGACATGGTACCACAAGGTGTAGGGTCACGAACTAGAAAAGGCAGTATGGAGCGCAACGTAAGAAGCGGAAGCCATGATAGCTGTGTAGACTATACTTCTACATGATGATGATGATGATGAGTCAAGTGATTCTTGTCGCGGTCTTAGTGGTGGTGGTAAAGGTGGTGGTGTGGAGGGTTGTGATGGTGATGGTGATTATGTTTGTGTACTTCTACTTCAGCATGGAATCATTTTGTAACTTTTGGTTTTATACGTATTCTTAACTTCAATGATAGATGCACACATGTTTGAATCATCCAGTGTGGTAGTTGTAGCCTCTACGTCAATGCCTACATTAGTCGGTACATCACTGTCTGCATTGATGGGTGCATAATCGTCTATAGGGACGATAAGTAGCCAATAGTAGCTAATTGACCTAGATATCGTTGCCAAGATGGGTTGTGCGGGGATCAATGCCCGAGGAGAATCGTGATATATGTTGCACTGGACGACCCCTTGGAAAAGTTAAACAAAGATCCTGAAGCACAGTCGGAAGACGTACCGCCATACTCACTAGAGAAAGAGATTCAAGAGTACAAGGCCAATACATGTACTTAATGCAAGTGCAACATTCTACACTACAATTGCGACAACACGATGAAAACCAGATGAAAACATGTAAGAGAGAGTCATTGCAGTACCTTGAAAAACTAGATGAAAACATTGTCATGCGGTTTAACAGCTGGAGGGTAAGAACTGGTGGATTGATGATTTCACGCTTGGTGGACCCACGAATCCACCAGCCAGGGACTCACAATTACATTAAGGGAATCACAAGTCTGAGTCAGTGGGCCGGACATGGCTCACGAGTCTGATTCAGGGTGGGCTTGTTATCTTGATTTCTTTTCATATTCGTGGTTCTATGCTCAGTTCAACGCTTATCTCTACCGTTTGAGATGAGCTTGAACATTGTGGAGTTTGGTAGTTGCTGAACAGATTTGACAAACAGATTTTGGTGATGATTTCAAAGATCTTTTACTGTCCACTAAATGCTGGTTCAGATCTCCTTGGCCCTGGTCTGGAATGATATCTTACGTTATTGCACATCTAATCAATCATCCATGCACGGTGGGCAAGGTATTTCTTGAGCATCCTTGTTCATTCATTGGTGTACAAGGATGGTTGAACACGACTTGAGTAGCTTCAACAATTTTCTGATCTCACATACTGATGAACTATGGTCATAAGATTGAAATCATTGAAAGAGGTCATTAAAATCTGAAGGTTGAGTTCATTTCACAATTGAACTTTGCAGCATCCAGCCACATTCCATATTTCCGTCTAGACATCCAACATCACAATATGAATTTTATGTTACGCAGAGAAAAACATAGATGGTCATGAGGTTTTGGAGCAAAAAGATGATGTGGGAAGTTAAGACACTTTACAAACTTTGGATTTGGGGTAAGCTTGCTTCAATTTCAGGTGTCAAAACTTTCAAGCGCATACATATGGTAGCAGGAACAAGGAAGAGGTATCCTTTTGGGTCTTGGACACTCAGCTTGGGAGACGTGCAATGTTGCGTCATGAGAGAGGGTTTCATGAACCTTTGCCAACAAGTTGGGAGGGTTGAGAATATCAAGGCACGTCTTGATGAATTTCTAACACCATCAAAATTTCAATTTAACCAGTATGGTTAGCAATAGTTTTGTCAACAACTATCATAGGTGACCAAACATGTTAGAACCTTCTTCAATGGAATATCAAAGCTTGGGATAGTTGGCCAAACTACCCTTGGCCAACTACAAGACTATGGAGGCGGACACGCGTTGAGCCACAAACATAAGTACACAAACACCATTTAATGGACTTAAGCGACTCATGTACATAATGACTTAACACTTCCCACATTTTAACCTTGACATCCTGATGTATTGCAATATGTAGACGGGTATCGACTAAAATAACCGTCAAACTGTTGATTGCAATCTCATAGGTTGTTGTAGGGCTTCTAGGTCTTGTTTGAATCATTTTAGCCTTTTTCTTTCATGGGATAAATTATAAAAACTCTTTGTAAGTTGTAACCATGAATATCCTTGACAACATATCTTGTGTCCTTGTCTGATTCTTGTGTTTCAAACCAAAACAGTAGGTTGCTTAGGTCAAACCCTCAAACGATAGGCAGACTCATTGAGTTATTTTATCATTGTTGTTTGGGTACCTAAGTATCTAAGGCGATCAAAGGGGTATGGTTTGTCACAGCTTATGGATTTTGCATACGTCACATATCATGTCATGTATTGTGACGTGTATTGTCATCTTGTCTGACTAGTAGCACTTTGCAAGTTTCTTCAAATTCTTGCCCTTGTCCAGTTGTCCCCTGGATTGGTGTCCTGAAGTTCCACAGGAATGTCCTGACGTGGCATGCAAAAGATCTCTTTCCTAGAGGGTACAAAGACCTGGCAAGTGAATCGTTATAATCAATATGGTGTGTCAAACCAAAAATCTATCCATTCCTATCCGTCAAACGTAGTGTAGCCCTTTGCAGAAAACCTTATGAGGTACAGGTCTTGTTTGACAAGGAGTACATAGATCTTGGCCATCAAATACATTTTTTTACTCAAAGCATATACTAGTTCAGTTTTTCTAGGTTTGTACTCGATATCATACTCAAAGTGTACTCAAGGAACTGCATCCATCAAGTTTGTCAAAGGCTAAAAAGTGGCTTTTACTTACCTATTATGTTTTTGGTTACTGTGCAAGAGGCATCTTTGGCATTCCAAACATCATTGCCACATATTGAAGACGTCAATAGTTTTATCCCGTGCATCACGTACTGTAGCTCTAGCCCAAAAAAATCTCTCAACATATACACAACCGGGTTTTCTCCACCACCATGATCTCACAGGGGAATGGCCCCGATTACTTGATCAGATGTGTTGGTGGCCATGATGTAGTCCACCGTTGGATCTCTCAATGGTAAGGTTGGCGCAAGGGGTCTATCACTTTCAAAATGTTTTATCAGTTGTTTAGTGTCTTCCATTTTAAACTCCATGCATTCATGAGTGGAATCTATGAGAGGCACTAACAATCGACGTGAACCATAAACAAATCAATAGTAGTAGTTCTAGATACCCAAAACCACTTCAACACTCTAAATGTTAGTGGGAATAAGCTAATCAGTGTCTGCCTTTTTTGTTGTTGTTTTATTTCTAATCCATATGCTATCGATGATATAGCCAAACACTCCGCCAAAAAACGACCAACGCCATACTTTGAGAGCTCATCATAGATTTTCTCTCTTCGTGAAATATTAATGTTTTTAGGAGAATTCCACCATGCTCTTTGGGGGTGTAACTGTACATCAGATGTCATCAAGATAAACAACAATGCAGAAAGAAATTATTTGTGACGGCTGCACATAACGTGGCTAGAGCATTCTCTAGTTTGAATGGCGTAACAATGAACTCAAAGTACCCCTACCTGATAGAATACAGTGACTTCTTGATTTTCTAACGAGGATATGATGATAGCCGCTCTTTAAGTTGACTTAAGGGCTAAGTCTTGCCCCTTAGAGGTTGCCAAAAGGTTCATCTACGCGTAGAAGGGGATAGAATTTCTCGATGGTTATTGCCTTGGAAACTTTTTATTCCAAAAAAAAACCTACTTTTTGTTATTATCTTCTTTATGAAAAACATGCATGCTGCGTACGATGACCTGGTTGGTCAAGAAAACCCCGAAAACTCGTCCAAATGATCTCTCATCTTGGTCATTTTGTCGTCGCTCATCTGATATGAGCCCTTGACCATTGATCAATTGTATGGCTTCAGGTCTAGGTGATAGTTGGAGGATATCATTGGAGTAGTTTTCCAAGAGAAAGTCCTCCAAACTCCTCAGTAGTAAGTACATATTATGTGGAACAACTCGAAACACTGTAGGTAGCAAGGCCGACAAGCTAACCATTTTTGTCACTCATGCCATTGCTACTGTACTCTCTCCCCTTTACCTTATGTGGACTAGCCATGCTTGAACTCCGTATCATAGACATCGCTTAGCCATGCCCAAAGATGTTTGTGTCTTGCCTTGTGTTGGAGCTGTTACTTTTCTCTCTACTACCTCCTCCTTTGTCGCTTCTGGTAAGCATGGCTGCGTCTTTTTGAGCTCTTCATGTAGATGTAAACCACTCCGCAAGACAAATTCACTTATTGGCTTTGCTGATACAAGAAATCTTGACAAGGGATGATTTACCTTCACTAATGTGAAAGTTCCTATGAAACGTTAAATGTTTAAGTTCCCTAATTAACAATCGTAGTGGTTCATGAATTGGAGGATCAAAAGTCTTCTGTCAATGATGCTTCTTTGAAGCATCCCTTGTTCATTTTACAATTCCAGATTCCAAATGGTCTCATTACTCATAAAGTTATGGCCAGCTCCTCAATTCAGTAGTACATGTAGAATTGGTTGCAATCGTAGTTAAATCCCTATGTGGTCCACCTCATCCCTCTGGTCATCCTTTTTGTTACTGAGAACCCTCATTTGTAGCATTAGGAGCCGTTCACACGGGTAATCAAATGTGGATGTTTTTTCACCTGGACAAGAATTTCCTCGTCTACTCCTTCCCTCTAAGATTTCCTGACTCCTTCAAATTTACTTGCAACGTCCTCCTATTGAATGCATGTTGTTGTAGTATTGAAACAACTATACAAGATGTGTCTTGACTTCTCCCACCTCTAGTACAACTGTTGGTTGTGATGATTGGAGGACTTTAGCGATTGGGACTCTCCATGGCCATGATCAGAACTAGGGCTTTGGGTTTTCCAACCCTTGAATTCCTCCCTCCAAGCAATGTAGGAAAAAATGTGATTTGTTCTACTATTCTCATCATGTGCGGAAGGTCATCTTGAATGCTAAATGTTGTTATTGCTTATCGAACATCACGATTGATGTCATGTTATCATAGAGACACAGATTTTGTAAGAAGCAATGTTACTACCTATGACTGTATTGCATCAAAAGAATATTCTATCTCGCCAGACTGCTGACACACGCGTTAAAGCTTGTACCATGTGCTGGACTTCTTGTTCAGCTCTTTAAAGTATGAAACAACATGGTGCATATAGTTGTTATAAGTTTTTGGTGGAATAACTGGCTCTATGGATTCCTGAATTCAATTTCAAGGATGTGTAAAATTGCCTTAGTTGTGGGCCATGCCCTGAAGTGATCGATTGTGTCATCTAGCTTCAACTTCCATTAAAGGACAAAGCGGGTTGGAAATGCTTTGCATCTATAAAGCAATTCAACGAGTTGAAATACATCATGTACCTTCAAAGATTCATGGTCTTATTACGTGGACTTCTCCTGATGACCAACATCCTTTGCTTTCCCAAGATGTCTCATTACCATGGGCTAAGGAGGGAGAAATGAAAGTCCAATGGGTGTAAAGGATGCATCCACATAACCAATCACAGAGAAATCAATGTCACTCTAAAACTTGTAGCAATGACGACTGAAGTGTCAAATTTGACACTTCAGTCGTCATTGCTACAAGAGAGAGAGAGAGAGAGAGAGAGAGAGAGAGGGGG
>SZWC01016613.1:10964-29268 GCA_023375785.1 Penium margaritaceum | reverse complement strand
AGAGAGAGAGAGAGAGATAGAGAGAGAGAGAGAGAGAGAGAGAGAGAGAGAGAGAGAGAGAGAGATGAAGCAACCTAAGCTCCCTCGGATGCCATGAGACATGGACTTGATGATGTAAGCATGAAAATGTTAAGGAGGATGAGTGATGACTAGAGACCAAGAAAGGGAGAAGTGTGTATTCATCTCTAATCATTACTCAAGACAACCTAAAGGGTAAGAAGTAAGGAATGAGGAGCCATCCAGGCCATCAATGGATTAGATGCTTTGAAGGTAGCAATGTCAATGTGGCATAGGTGATGGTGTAAGAGCTCAACATGGATAGGAGTGAGGGATTGTGTAACATACACCAATGTGGACGTGGAGGATACAAGTGTAAAGGAGGGTACATGGAACATGCATTAATAACCCGTGAAGAATCACGTATCTTGAAAAGCTGAAGGATACATTAGCAATACAATGACAGGAGGAGAAGTCAAGATGGATAGGATTCCAGTCTGAAGGAAATGAGAACATAGTAGGGAGAAAAGGCTCTCATAGGACAAACAAAACAAAAAACATCGATATCCCAAACCAAGAGTTCCTGACTGGATCAATTACAAGTAAAGTAGATGGAGCCGACAAGACTAGGGGAGACAAAGGAGAAGGACAATCATGTCATTTGATAGGTGGTTTTCAAGGTTGTGCGGTGATCACCACAATGGAATGCTAGCACAAGGATCTTGACAATGAAAACCATTTAAGGTCTAGGAATGAAGCCGTTGGTGAGCCAAATTAGGCAAAGCCTCCACAAGAGGATGGCCAACCCTATGGGAATGGAGTGGATCTCGGTGTAAGAGTGGGGCAGTGGAAATGTGCTACCATGGTGATGACAGCCTAGTCACTAAACATGAGAGAGGATTGGTGGAAGGATGATATGGAGGTGGACGATGCCACGTTGCCACGAACTTTGGTGCAAGTGTGATGAGAGCGCATGGCACAGGCCAAGTAGATGTCATTGCGTAGGGATGTTCACTTTGGGATAGAATCCCCAATTATGTCATAGTTCCAATAGGTGAGTAACAGTGGCATGGATGAATTAAGTTCTCATTACCTTTTCATCTGTGCCGCGCCCTGACCCCAAGCCGCCAGAGCCATGAGGCACCATTGATGTGGAGGACAAGAAGGAGGCGGAAGACACCATGCAAAAGGTGCATGAAGGAGATAGGATTATGACAATAACTAGAACAGCTCTTTGTGAATCCATGTCTTTTGTGAAGCTCTTTAACTAATCCTTGAAGTTCCGAAGAATAAAATCTTGTAAGACACAAATACCATGCGGAGACTTGTCTAGAATAGGGATGGAGGCCAAGAGCTCAAGCTCAAATGTCTTGACATCACATACAATGTTAGAAAACTTTGAAATGAGGTTATTGACAATGGTTATAACAGCACCAAAGTGCCCTGGTGTTGATGTACCAAGATCATGTAGAACCTTGACACTTCACCCATGGTAGGTCTCCATAGTGTCATCGACATACATGATGAGCTGATTGGATTACACAGTGAGCATGCTTTGAACAGTCTGTCCAATGATAGTCTTGCACCATAGAATTAGGATGCATGCATTGATGAGATCAGTTGGAGTGTAACCTGACATGTATGTGCTACACATCCCAATCTCATCAGTGAGATAGTGTGGAACGCCTCTTATGAGTGTTGAAATAGTGCAAGAACCCTCCAAAGGGACTAGTACAAAAGAAGGAGAAGCAGTAGGATCTGGTGCATGATAGCATTCCCAGAGGTGTACACCCAAGGCTCCAACACTGAAATGCAGTTCCTAGGATGAGAACAAGAAAGACAAGATGGAGCGTAGAGGAGGCGTTTCAAGGTTGATCAGGTAAGAATATGGTTGTACATGTGCTTTTTCATCAGATGTGTCATCTTCAACTATCCAGACAAAGGGATTAGATGCATGAAGTGTACCACCAAAATAGTTGGATGTGTATGTGGACATACAAATGAGTATAACAGCAATTCCAGCGACAACAAAGGCAACAGAGTGAGAGGAGGGTGTATGGTAGGCTGCAAACATGACTTGACCAGGTTTTTAAAGTGACCAGCATAAATCTCTTGGAAGAGGTGTAATCGTTTTTCAATAACACAATGGATAGCGAACACGAATCGATGATCCTTGTGAGCATGCTCTAGCTCAACTTGGAGCAAGGCATGCTTCTCTTCCTCAACCACAATGATAAAGAACCCACTTGTCCAAGAAGAAGATAATCAGGTGTGTTTCCCTTGCCCTGGTTGGCATGAGAAGTTGAGGGTGCAAACACAATCTCCTGGCACTAAGAGAGCACAATCCAACGAGAGAGAACCCGAAGGGGAGATTGTAATGAGCAGGAGAGAATAAAGGGAGGAGACAAGAAGTGGGCAAGCACAACAACAGTAAACTGCGCCTTGTGATCCTCAGAGAAAAATGGTAGAAGAGCTACAAAATCTGAAGCAGCCAAGACAACAACGGTAGGTGCAAAGGTGACAACAACACACGGATCTCGGAATGGTCAAAAAACAGATGGATTATATGATGGACAACACAAGGAAGAGAGATGTATTGTAAACGAGGAAGATGGAGAACTGGAGGCTTTGACAGCAAACACATGAATGGAAACAAGCGCAGATGCCACTGTGGTGGCAGCTTTGGATGTTAAAGATGTGATGTTTTCTGAAGCTACCAAAACATGTATGGCTATGTTTGCTATAGTCACTATGACTCGCCCTGGTGACACTGTACCCCTCTATACAGTGATAGTAGCATTGCGAGGTTGCCAAAGCATCCACATGTGGTATTGTACACAATATCGTTAAACTCCTCACCACGGATGTAAGTTGGATCAGTGTGGTGGTGATCAAGCCACCTATCCTACTTGAGTTGGTATAGGCTTATAAACTGTGTTCCTAAACCTGGTGTAAAAGAGATCTAGGGGCAATGCAAAGGCTAGTGGCATTGCAGGAACAACCAGGAAGAGGTAGCCTCAACTGGAATTGATCTTTGTGGTAGCTTGTGCTATAGGACCTTGTCATGCTGTTGCTGACACAACATAGTACAACATAAGTATGGCATTAGTGCATGCAATAGCTGTGGTTGATTGCCAAGTGATGTAGTGCAGGCTGTTGGAAACAGAAGTTTTTTTTTTTTAACGGTTATTGATTTTAGGTCGTCTCCCCTAAGCAAACTGATGGAAGATTCCTAGCGACACAGCCGCTGACTAGGCGTCGATGCTTGGTCAGACGGTGACAACCGTCACAAGTCGTACACACAACGGCAAGGGTCTGGCTAGGAGGCACAAGGCAAAGTGTCAGAATGCTTCAATAGCATTTGCAGAGAGAAATGACAAATGACGGGGCATGTTCTAAGTACCTGCCGCGGCGCATGGCGGGTGTCGCATGCGGCAGCACAAGGTCTGTCCTAAAACCGGCCCAAAACCACTGTTTTGGCCGTAACTCACTATAGACATGTCAGAACGCTACGCAGTCTGAACCCAGACGTGCAAAATCACAACCCGGACGCTACGCCAAGTCACATCCATGCATCCGGCATCAAACGGTGGACACACAATGCAAAGACATACAAATCAGGCCCACAACAAGTCCACCGATAAACTCCTACGTGCTACAAAAAGAGCCGTAGGAGGTGCCAGACAACGTCCAAAACTCTAGGAAAGTCGTCGGTCAGCTCCAAGCTCGTGTTACACCACCAGGAGACGCAATGGTACCACCTGGGTCCGTATCAAGGATCTGCACGGGCATGGACACGACCAAGTGGTCACAGTAAACTGTACAGGTTGACAAGAACATCATAAATCACAACACTCCCCCATGACTTGATGGTACACATGTCCATACAAGTGCAGAACTGAAATGGGTGCAAGAACAAGTGCACAAACAGTCGTGACACAGAAACAGACACACCCCACACTCAAGCACTCCAAGACAAGGGGCAAAGCTCAACAGAACGAATGGCCACCAAAAACTTCCTGCGTGCTAGTGCCATCGTCAAGAAGTCAGCACACTTCATGTCAGTGCCGGCCCATATGACAGAGATCACGTGTCGCTCCACTAGATCACGCACGAAGTGATGCTCGACTAGAATGTGCTTTGTGCGAGTGTGAAAGACACGTGAATTATGCGCAATGGCAAGAGCACTCTTGTTGTAGCAACGAAGCATAATGGTAGGTACTGACTGACCCAGCTCAAAGTACACACCCTGCAACCACACTCCTTCAGAAGCCCCTGCACCAAGAGCAACATAATCGACCTCCAACAAGCTACATGCAATGCATTCCTGCTTCCTACTATGCCAGTACACAGCGGTACCACCGAGCAAGAACGCGTAACCATTGCCATTGCATCCATCTAGACTACAAGCCTAATTGCTATCGGTGTAGCCGCCAAGAACCACCGAACACTGCCGACGAAAACATAGTCCAACGTACGGCATGGAAACCACATACCGTACCACTCTCACAGTCGCATGGAGGGCTCTAGCATGTGGAGCCTGTGAAAACTGTGTAAGGAGGTTGACAACAAATGCGATGTTGGGGCATGTGGTAGTGGCCAGGTACATGAGAGATCCGATGAGGCACAAGTACAAGGTCACATCCACTCTCTCCCCCAGCTATGTGGGATCGTCCACTTTTAAGGCATCTTGCTTGTCATGTGTGAGAGGTGTAGAGATTGTGGGCACTGCACCAAGAAGTTCACTGAAGCACTCCCCCACAACACATGCATATTGGGCCTGATGCAACAGGAGTGTACGACGTCTGCGGTCTCACACGATCTCCATGCCAAGGAATATCGTTGCAGGACCAAGGTCCTTCATCCTATAGGCAGTCTGAAGGACCGCCTTGGCCTCCTTCACGGCCTCCATGGAAGGAGATGCGATCAGAAGGTCGTCCACATAGACCAGGATGGCGGTGAACCACTCAGGCATCCATTGGATAAATAGAGAGGGATGTGCCTCGCTCTATACATATCTCGCACGAGTGAGGGTGCCAGTTATCTCCTGGTTCCAACACAAGGACCCGCGCAAGTGCTAGACCTTGTCACCTTCCTCAAAGTCTGGTGGGTGTGCCACATAAATGTCCTCATCCATAGAGTCGTGGATGAACGCATTGTTCATGTCTATCTGGTGGAGTTCCTAGTCATGCTGAGCCACCACGCTGAACAGAGTGCGAGATGAGGTCATACGGCCAACAGGGGAAAATGTGTCAATGTAATTGATGCCCTTGATCTAAGAGTACCCCTCGACAACCAAGCAAGTCTTGTGGCGTTCCACTGAGCCATCCGGCTTCAGTTTCTTGCAAAAGACCCACTTGACCTGAATAACCTTCCTCCCATGTGGAAGGTCAACTAACTCTTAAACTCTGTGCACTCGGATGGCACGGAGCTCATCCTCACCGGTAGCATGCCAGGCGTCTACATCCTCTGATGAGAGAGCTTCTCTCCATGTGCCCGGATCAGGCACCATAAAGGGAGAGATTTGAGTGGCAAGTGCACATGCCTCAGTGCTGGGTCTAACAATCACAAGGTCAGTTGCTGTATCATAAGGAATATGAAACTCGCAAGTGACCACATCGTGCCGTACGGGGTTACGCTGGATGTACCTCCATGTGATCTGTAGGGACACTGAGGCCTAGGGCCTTTGTGTCGGGATCATCACTTGCAATGCTATGAGTGGAGTGCATGGGTGCGGGCCTGAGACCCGCTGGACTCTGGAGACCAATGGTCGAAGACGATCACTGGGCTCACGCCCGTAACCTGGACTAGAGGGGCTCACCTCAAGCTCAAAGATAGGTACAACCACATATGGTGAGGATTGAGGCAAAGGGGTTGGTGATGCAGTGTAAGGAGATGCGTGTGTGGGAGACACTAGACTGGGTGTGACAGTTGGAGTAGGAGTCAAGGCAGGACTACGCGGAGAGGTAGGAGTACTGGTGGACACAGATATAGAATCATGGTTTCATGTCGGGTACGAGGGGAGTAGGGATAGAAGCCAACTGTGCTGGAGAGGACTCTAGGCCAACAGCGATGATCACTAGTTCATAAAGAGCCAGAGACCGAGAAGTGGAGGGGGCTCAAACAGACACATGAGTTGGACGAGAGGTGCTCGTGGGCCCAGACTCCCCCATCCGTCGAGAAGCCTCATACGTAGGAACATGTGTGACGGACATCGACATGATCGAGGTCAGATCACGGTAAGTGAGAGACTCATAGAAAAGCGTGTCGCGGGACTCAACGATGTGACGCCGGGTGGGATCCCTAAATCGCCAGGCCTTAGACCACGGGGAGATGTCCACGAAGGCACAAAAGCAACCCCGTGGGGAGACCTTGGACCCTTGTTGGTCCTCGATGTACAACACAAAAGCCACGGATCCCCAGACACGAGCGAGACACAGATCGCCGCGGTGGCCAAACTAGAGCGCGTACGGTGTGACGTGCTCCGGAAGGAGACCGTGCGGGAGGCGGTTCAAGACCCACGTCATGTAGGCAAATTCTTTAAAGGCGAAAGATTCCAAGACACAGCACTCAAACCGCATAGCACAAACCGCATCCTCCATGGTGTGTTTCTAGCACTCAGAGACACCGTTCTGGTGAGGAGTAGTAGAAGTGGAGACCTGGTGAAAATCCCCATGCTCGGTGAAGAAACTGTCCATCTCGCCAAGAAACTTGCCGCCGTGATCCAAACAAAGGGTATGCAGCATGTGGCAGGCCTGACACTCAGCCACCACTAATGAGAGGCAAACCGCAAGAGCGGCGTCACTCTTGTGGTACAAGCTGTAGACCCACCGCATCTGGGTGAAGTCATCAATTAGGGTCAGGACGCATCGGCCCCGATTGGACAAAGACTCGATAGGAAGAGCACCGAGAAGGTCCGAATGGACCAAATCGAGGGGGCGAATTGTGCAAGAATGAGAGTCAAGGTAGGTGCAATGATGCATCTTACCCTGAGCACAGAACAGACAATCGGTCTTGGGCGGCTTCTCAAAAGAAGTCGCATCAAGACCGAGTGCGGTTTGTGTTCAAATGACCTTCAACATAGTGTCGGAGCCCACATGACACAGGCGACAATGCAGCAGTCGCTGGTGCTCAGCAGACAGAACACTAGTGACAAACACACAAGCAGAAGGAGAGAGTGAGCAAGAAGAAGAAGAAATCCGAGAAACATGATACATATCATCCACAACAGAGGCACGAAGGAGAATAGTGTGAGTATCAATAGCTATCACAGTCACAGAGTCTGCAGTGTGCTCCACAGATAGTCCCATCAGTGTGCAGGCACGTACACGAAGCAAGCTAAGCTCAAGGTCAGGCACAAAAATCACCTCGAAAAGATACGAGGGGCCCAATGGACCATCGCAGGACACAACCCCAATACCCTAGACCAGTATGGACAGACCAGAGCCTGTACGAACAGAGCGAACAGATGTAACAGGATTGAGAACAAGGAATTCACTACGACAACAGGTCATGTGACGAGTGGCACCAGAATCAATGGTTCAAGTGCCACCGGGATCACGACCGGAGGTCATCATTGTACAACGGGCAACGGAACACTTGGCCTCATATGGGCGCTGAACAACAGGTGAGGAGGAACAACAAAGGGTAAAGAGGTGAGACTCATGAATCCAGTCGGTACTGTTAGGCCAATCATCATCACATGCCAATTGTGCCCCCCCACACGAGTCACCACGAGCGACGAGAACAGGCAAACAAACAGGCTGTGAACTACTCGGCCATGACAACACACTCGCACCTCCCAGAAAGCAAAGTGCTAGAAGATGACGGAGCTCCGCGATGGTGTGGTCACGCGGGTCCGGGTCGCCACTGCTTGCCGGTAGGAAAGCAAGAATCGCTGCAGTTGTGGTCATTGTGCGATTAGAGGTTGTGCTGCTCGACGCCGCCCGCTGCGCGTGTGGAGCCTGGAGACCGTGAGTGATCCGCCCTAAGGCGAGCGGCTTCTTGCACTCGATGTAGCGATGAGTGTCTCCATAGTTGTATCACTCAACGGTACGTCCATTGATACCGCCCGATGACTCATGCTGCTGCGACTGTTCCTGGCCCAAACCATGCTTTTTCTTGCCCTCCTTCCCCTGTGCCGTGGGTGCCACACCCTCCATTTGAGTTGGGGTATCCAAGGTGGAGGAGGAAGAGGAGGGCGTGCCAGAGGATGTAGGAGTGGACTGCAAGAGGGGCGTCAGTGGCGATGCGATGAATGCTCCAGGAAGGGGACTCGCCTGATGGGCCACAGCTACCTCGCGGGCGGAAGTCACCTCGAGGAAAAGCTGATGTGCCCAAGGGAGGAGCTGAAGTGAGGTGGAGAAGGGCTGGACCATGGCATCGCTCTACCTAGAGAACTTGTCTGCGTGCTAAAGAGGAACTCCGATCATGAGCGTGCGAAGCGCCCAGAGCTGTGCACCTCCTGAAGTCCCAAGGCGCATGTAGATGCACGGGGCAGGCCACTAGTAATCGGCTGTGGGCTCAGTAGGTCCCTGATGAAGGGATTCAAAGGTACAAATACGAGCCGCACGGGTGGCGTGCATCTCTGTAGCAAGCAAGGACAGTGCCGGGTCCCAGTCCCCACATGGATCAGCACCCGCGCCCGTGCCGGCCTCTCCAAGGGAATGTCAAAAGTCCACTGAAATCTCGCCAGGCATGGCGTAAAGGAGTTCATGCATCGCCTGAGCTGCTATCAGCACCTAAGCACGGTCTGTAACCTGGTACGGAGTGTGATAGGAGGATTATAGCCCCTCTAAAGTGGCCTAGACTTGGAAGAGAGTCTCCAAGAAGTCAAAGTTGTCCTTGCTAAGATAGCGTGGGGCCGGTGTCTCCAAGTCCTTAGGTTGCCGCTCCGTGGGTAAAGCAACCACAGGCTGGGAAGGATGAGGGATGGGGAAGACACTGGGACAAAGAAAATCACCAAGGTACGGGTCAGGCAAGGATCGAATCTCCAAGAGCCGGGAACTTGAATGCGTCTGAAGGTGGCAGGGACGCTCCTGAAGTTCGCGAATCTCCCTCTCGTGGGTGTCATCATCCATGCAAGGCATGTCGGGGTCCTCATCCAAAGGATCAAAAAGTGGTGGGTTGTATCCTGCTTCTCTCCTCGGTGTAGATGCTGATTGTTGTGTAGAAGGTATGGCATTGCCGACTCCCATGAGTGTTTGCAGTGGGGCTATGGCCTGACCACAAATAAGATCAGTGAGCGCACGGATGGCGTCAGTCTGTTGCTGTTGGTGATGACGAATGTCATCCTACTCACTACGCAGGTTCACAATTGCATGGGAGCGTGGGCTCATAACCCCAGAGGAAGAGGAAAGGGATCTGGTGGCCCTTTGCCCTTGTCAATGGTCGGAACCATGTCAGCACTCTGTATGGACCGGGACGTCCAGCCGGTAGGATTTCAGAACCCTTAGCGGTTCTTGAGGAGTTGAAATGCTAGAAATTCTTATCTTTTCGATCCCAAAATGTGACTAAAACAAGTGCTCACGTCAGCAAGGGTTTGCAGACGTTGGCACGGACCTGATGATGTCAGCAAGGACAATGCTGACGTCAACACTTGTTTTCTGTGGGAGTCACGCGGACTCGGTGTGAGGGGGGACCTCTTCACCCCCTTGCACGGTTGTGCAACTGCGTAGCTGCGCAAGATCTGCGCGGCTACACAAGATCTGCACGGTTGTGCATCGAAGCTGTTGCGCAGCGGCTTTGCGCACCAATGCTGCACAGCACAACAGCCGTGATTGCTACTACGTAGCACTACTGCCACTTCAGCCGATGCTGCTCTTGCTCTGCTACTATAGTTCTTGCTGCCATTATAATGCTGTTGTTGCTGTAATCCTGCTATTACCATTGTTGCTGTTGGCACTGTAGCAAGCAGAATGCTACTGTTGTCGCCGTGCTATTGTTGTTGCCCCCAGCTACTACTACTACTGCCCGTGGTTGCTGATGGTGCTCGCTCGCAACTGCTACTGGTACTTGTGCTGCATGCTACCACTACCGTTGTCGCTGCTTGCTGTTGTTGCCGCTATGTGCTACTGTTGCTCACATTCGTTGCTTCGCACTACGAGCTCCTACTGCGGGCTGTCGTTGCGAGGTGCTTCCTTCTTTTTTCAAGCATCAGAATGCCCAGCCAGACATGACTGCTACTGCCACCTAGTGGTGGTGCTGCTGCTCGGCTTGGCAGCTAGAGCTGGTCAATGCCGCAGCTGACCAGGTGAGGTGGTGGGGACTGCGTTGTGATGAAAATGGCTACAACGAGTCCCTAGATACGACGGCAACGATGACTCTCACTGTTGCTGTCGGTGCTGCGTCTCTGCTGCACAGCTGAGCGAGAGAGGTATCACTACTTAAATACCATGAGAATATGTGTAGAAGCTTCCTAGCGATAGAGCCGCTGACTATGCGTCAATGCCTCGTCAGACGGTGAGGACAGTCACAAGTCGTACACACAACAGCAAGGGCCGGCTAGGAGAGATAAGGCAAAGTGTTAGAATGCTTCAATAGAATTTGCAAAGAGAACGGAAAAATGATAGGTCCATGGCATAAGAACATGCTGCAGTGCATGGCGGGTGTCACACGCAACAGCACAAGGTCTGTCCTAAAACCGGCCCAAAACCATTATTTTGGCCGTAACTCAGCGTAGACTAGTGTTGCTTTTAGGGTCCAATGTGGTCCAAGTACCGCGACCTCAGAACCGCGGTTCACAGCGATGTGGCATCGAGGTGGCACATTGACCATTTTCCCCGAAACCTGCAGCGAGCTGCAGTTCACAGCCCAATTTTCTATTCTTCTTGGTCTGCGAGGCATGCGGGTGCATATGCAAAGGAGAGTGATTTCAACACCCCATGCAGCCTCATCAACTGAAGGGCCTCGCAGAGCAGGATACATTTTTCTTATCTTTCATTCATTGGGCAGTTTTTGTCCATGATGATATGGTTTGACACATAGTCAGGTTCATCTGACAACTTAGGTAGCATGCAAAGATGACCAGGAACAATGAATTGTGTCTTGTACGAGGGTACGGTGATGTGCTTTTGTCAATGAATATGGTGACCAAACCCTGCAAAGTACTTTTCAAACTAGCTTTGGTTTGGAGACACAGACACACCACCATGAAAGGGTCCCCCCCCCCCGCCGATCTGTATCGATGTGGACTCGTCTACAACTGGACCTGTGACCACGTTTATCGCCATGTCGGGTCATACGATGTCTCTTGCTTCGACATCGCCTTGCAACACTTAGTTGCAAGGCGATCACCATGCTGTCCCGCCGCTAACCATCAAGCTCTGCCTCTTTTGCCGGCTCATCAAGCCTCTTTGGCTTGACCTCAACGTCGACGCTGCGTATCGTGCAGCCAGACTTCAACCTAGCACCAGTCAGTCTGCTGCATGGAGACTTCCTCATCCTGGCCCTATTGTGGCACTCCCGCCCTGTACCGACGCCGTCCAAGAAGCCAGGGTTTTCCTACAGGAGTTGTGGCATCACCCTTAGCGGTACATGTAAAAGAATCCGTGGCCACTTTGGCGAGCGCAACGGGAATGTCCAGCATTACGAGCACCCGCCTCCACTAGCCAGTGATGTTTTTGGCCTTGCCTGTTTGCCCAGACCCCCTAGTGAATGAGCTCCAGCATGCCCACAATTGTATAATGGACTCGGTGACAGCTAGGGAACAGCTACAAAGCCAGTGGCATTGGCTGCATTGTTTGAGCAAAGGCAACGAGCAGACGCATTGGAGCGTGCGAGTCTGCCGGTGGACGAGGATGACGATGAATGTATGCTGCCAAGACTCCCTCCACAGGCCAATCCTCTTGACGCCCTGCAGCAACAACAGGCATTTTGGCGGTAGCAAGTGTTGTAGCAGCATAATCTTCTCCAACAACAGATGCTTTAGGAGCAGCAGTAGTAGCAGTAGCAGATGGATCAGCAGCAGGCGAAACTTCTCTAGCCTTTGCTCCAGCCTGGACATCGCTGCATATTTGACATCAACAGGGCAGGGGACATGGTGCAGATCTCCATGCGCAGCCATTGTGACACTATAGCCAACACAACGTGCCAGATGGCCATCCTGAAGTTGGCATGCTATGCAGGCTTGCCTATTTCCTTCAACAGGGAAGGGCTTCTTCTAGAGGTTGTCCGCACTGCCAAGCTAAACAACTCTACCTTTGCTCTGTCCATCCGCAACACGATGGTGGGAAAGCTCCTGCCCAAGCTATACCAGCGGCTAGAGGAGTTGAACTCCTCTTTGCGTCAGGGCTGGGCCATCTATGGCGTCACCTTGGCAGTCGATGAGTGGGCCAACATTCAGCAGCGGCCAATTTGTAGTGCAATGGCCATGAATGCAAAGGGTAGGTGCCACGTGTTCAGCAGGGATGCAAGTGGATGCATCCGGAATGCCGGCCACGTTGCTAGAATGATCGAACAAGTGATAGAGGAGGTCGGGGTATAGCATGTGGTGTCCGTGCTTTGTGACATCACCGTGAACAAGCGGGCGTTTGAGGATCTGAAGGACAGGTACCCAGGGCTGCTGTGGCAGGGCTACTGCGCTCACAAACTGAACCTTGACATGAAGGATTTGGCCAAAGGGGAGCGGGGTGCTTCGGTGCTGAGTCGTATTGAGAAGGTGATCAACTTCTTAAGGAACAACGACATGCCAAGGATGTGGCTGAAGTAACGGACTGGCGGCCACGTCCTCATTGCACGCTGTGACACCCGCTTTGCCTGAGCACATGACTCTTTTCAGCGGCTCATCGATATGCAGCCTTTTCTGCTGAAACTTGTCAATGCATATTGCTGGACTGAGATGGGCTCTCAGGGAGACAGCGCGTTCAAGGCCCGCAAGAAGGAGGTCCGCAAAATCATACGCAGGCGTGTCTTTTGGCTGCAGGTCCAAAAGTTTCGCGACCTCCTCTCTCCGCTTGTGGCATGCCTACGCATTGCAAACCAGCTAGGGGGCATCAGTGGCAAGATCTACGAGGGCCTTCTCGACTCCACTACGCAACTCAAAGCCTTGGCCAAACCCCGTGGCCGTGCCAAACCTGCACGTGTGACTATTGCTCATGTTAAGCAGGCTATGGAGCGCATCAAGTACCTTTGGAGAAAACACATGAATTGCCCACTCTATGGAGCTGCCCGCCGTGTGCACCCCATCCATTTCGGGAATGACTTGGGTGGGGATGTGAAGATGGTCCGGGCATGGTCGCAGGTGGCAGAGGCACTGGTGCCGGCCCCAAAGCACAGTGAGCTGCAAAACGAGCTGGAGGCATTTCAGTTGGTCGAGTGACTAGTGAAGTCATCCTGATCACCACCAAGCGCGTGAGTGATAAGGCACGTGCAACAGTGGCTCGTGTGGCGGGCAAGGAGCTGGCGCCATGCAAGTGGGTGTCTCTTCACCTCGCCCACACACCAGTACTGCACGCTTTGGCGATCAAACTACTCTCACAACCGTGCGCCAACTCTGACTGCGAGCGCATCTTCTCCACCCATGAGCTCATCCACACCGCCCGCCGGAACCGCCTCCACATCTGGATTCAGGAGCAGCTTGTTCGTGTGAATGTGAGACTCCGGAAGCACTACAAGTGCAACAAGGCACGTTGCAGCAAGGATTGGATGAAGCTTGATGAATCTGACAGCAAGGAAGATGGTGCAATTGTGGAGGAAATGGAGAATGAGGATGAAGGAGAGGGCGAGAGAGAGAGAAGGAGAGTGAGGAGGAGATGGAGGAAGAAGAAGAGGTGTATGTGGAGGATAAGGATGAGGAAGGAGAGCAGGGGCAGTAGCAATAGAAGGAGGAGCAGCATTCTGGTGATGGTGGTCCATCCTTAGCCAGACTCGTGAGGACCAGAGAGGATGTGGAGGCCTTCAATGGGGATGAGGGAGGTGCTGGAGGACCACATGATGTGGCTCTTGATGCTATTGCTGTAGCAGTCCAGGACACCAATGCAGATGCTGAATCAGACGAAGATGCTGGGAGGGTTGCTGAGCTGAATGAGGACGAGGATGCCACACTAAGTCCACATGCTGCATTGGGAAGGAGCCGGGCTGCAACCACAGCTAACGATGTGGAGGAGGATGCCACACTTAGTCCAGGTACTGCACAGGGCAGGACCCGGGCAACAGGAAGCGACGCAAGCGGCAATGCTGTTAAGAAGAAGGGAGGTAGGATGGTGTCGAGCCCATCCTACCGCAGTTCAACCCGGTGGTGAATTCTCTTGCTACAAACTAAGAAATATGGCAAAAAGGCCTTCTGGAATTAACTGCCGTTTACTGCCCAAGCAACACGCAAGGATGTAAGCGGAAATAATGCGACGTTGGCTACAAGTGTATGTAGCGGGAATGTGCATCCACCGTGCCTAAATACACCTTGTTGGCTCATTATATAAGTTAAGCGATTGTTAAACATGTTTGGCTCAAAGCCCCTATGTTAAACTTGTTATTTCTCCACATTCTTGCATCATCAAAATTACGAACGTGTGGCTTGTAATGATGATATAATTTTTATTCATAACGAGAAGATCAAAATATAAACCATTACTCCGTTTAAGGGTTGTGCATGTGGGTGTAGTACAGAAGTTACACAATTGAACTAGTTGTTTTTCATGATGTGTACATGAAATTTTTCATTTGTTGAAATTTAATGTTAAGGAAATCCATTTTTCTATCCATTTATTTTTTAATTGTTTTTTTTATATGTTATTCTATGCAACCTTTGCTTCAAACATTGACCACTCATTCCATATGTGTATGTGGGTGGCTTCGGGGTTCTTTGGAGGAATGTTTTGACTAGAGTTTTGCCCGTCAAGGTTCTCGTCGAGCGACGTCGAAGTCCGGTTACACCCTTCTGGAGTTGACCAGTAGACAACATATCCAGCTAGCGAGGGATCTGCCGGTGCGCCTTGATGGGTCCCGTTCGGTCCATGGACATTCATACACGAAGAGGAAATGGTCAAGGTGAACAAGCAAAAGATGTACGGCGAAGCTACGGGGTACCCCGTTTTGGAAAGTCCAAGACCCTATGGATCCCGTTAGGTAGTTTTTGATCTCTATCCACCTCGGGTCCCGGTATTTAATCACATGAAGTCCCGAATTCGAAACGTTAGAATTATTTAGCTGCCCTGCAGCCAGTGTATCTAGCACAAGGTACCCCGCCTCCTAAATGGTCATTTTCCAGAAGTATCAATTTTACAACATGGCGTCTTGTCTCAATGCGAATTTATTTTTGATATAGTTTTCTGTCGGCACGGAGGCGGGATAGTGCTCAATTGTCATGACGAAAATGAGGCCTTGCTGTGCATAGTCTGAAATAGGAGGGGGGGGGGGCACTTTAGGAAAACGACGTTTACCTTGTCGAAAGCACAGCGACCACGTCTGAAGAAGTGCACATGTGGAAAAAGACACCCAAAAACACCTGTTGTTGAGGTCCTATTTCGTTTTATGTGACGTTGATATAAATTGCAACATGATATCCTCTTTTGTTCTGCATAAAGCGTAATCTCCAGGCGGGGTATTCAGTACATTCTGAATATCCTGTCCTTTTGGGGCTTTTCGACTCGACACAAAGTACCCAGTAGGGGACGACGACTTTACACAGGGCACCTTATGAGAAAAGTTTCGAAGTCGGGTCTCTCTATATTAAAAATAAAGAATCTTGGTCTTCTCAAGTTGAAAGTTTCAACACCAAGGGATTTGGCGATATCGGTACCCAAATCCGGGGTACTTTGTCATTTTCCTGAATGATGTAGCCGTCCTTGTGAGTGAGGCACCGAACAACAGCAAGTTACAAGTTGCAAATGAGCCCGGGACTTCCGTTTTCCTGTTTGTCCGCGTTGTTACACAACAATTTGTGTATCCGTCCGAATGGCTCTTCCAGCACGATTCATTGTCTTCTGTTTGCAATAAGGAGGCGGTGATGCGGGAAGGGTGGGCTCTTGTTTTCGCCTTCAAAAGAATCCTTCGCGGTGGCATCTTGGTTCTGGCAGCAAGCTCGCTTCTTCCCCGCAGAGAAGTCGGCTGGTGGTCAGTTTGAATTTCTCGTCATGCGAAGCCGAGATGAAAACCCGAGTACAAATGAAACCTAAGAGGACCTCTGATGTACAGTTGTTACGGAGTGGTGTAGAGTAGACGGCCACGTTTGTCGCGTGCGGATGACAAACCGGAGCACCTCTCTCTAAAGACGCGTGGTGGTGGACATCGGCATTGACTGGTCGTTACATCGTCGCGAGATTTGACTGCTTTGTTTCGGCCTACTGTCCTGTTCATTTGCGGATCCGTAGCCCCGAACCTGGTTGAACCGTGTTTTCACTGCACGGAAAATTATTTTAAAGCCCAGTGACTCCTCTTGCATCATTTTTCAGTGGCCGATTTTGTGGCGATGTTCGGCAGCGACTGGTACAGCTCTCACATCCGAAACGACGTGGCCTGCCGTTGGCTCCTGTGCGAGCAGGTTTCACATCCGTGTCGTCGTCGTCCACCTTTCAGGTTGGTGCGTTCCACGATTGGGGTATCTTTTGTCGAACCCTCGTCCACCACGGCTGCCCCTCTCACCCGTCCATTGAGATCTGCAGGGTCGTCTTGCATTCCTGTAGGCAGCGCAGCAGCGACACGCAACACGCGGAGGTCACGGACCTCACTGCTTTATCAAATGATGGCGGAGCCGGTGAGGCATCAGAGGCTGCGCAGTCAGGTGATGCCAGCTGGCATTATGGCGGGAGGTCCCGTGATGGCGGAAGGTCTAGTCTACTCTCCTGTGGGACCCGGCCCTTTCCCAGACGGCCTGCCGAGAAACAACAGCGGCAGCAGCACATCCTACACGATGCAGCAATCGTGGCACGTTGAAGCAGAGGACCAGTACAACGTGGGCCCGGGTGCTCCTATGGATTTTCGCAGCGGTAGTTCAAACGGATGGGGTGTACAGCAGCAGCAGCGTCAGCAGCACCAGCATCAGCAGCGGCATCAGCAGCACCTAGGTTTTCAGCCGCCAGGCTACGGTTCCAACTTGGAAGGGCCGCAGTGGTCGGCAACGCAGGAAAGGTCCGCTTCTCCACGCGAACCACCAAAGTCTTCGTCCCAAGCGTATCAGCCGCAGTACGCGCCTACGCGGCAGTCTGCTCCGCAACAGCAGCCCTCTACTCTGGGACCTGCTGCAACCGCTGAGGACGATGGCGGGAACGGCGACCTTTACTGCAACGACGTATCCCACAACGAGTGGCCGGCCGGTGCAGTAGTGTCCGTTGATGACCAGTTCACAGAGGCCATGGCAGGGGCGGCAGGGGCCCGAGGACAGAGGGCGGCCATGGCGATGGACCTGCAGACGGCGGCTGCTGCGCAGCGCGCCATGGCGGCGTACAAACAGCAGCAACGGCAGCTGGACGTCATCTCGCCCGGGCCAATGTCTGCGCCCGCGGAGATTCCAGCTTCCGGTGGGGCCCACACTCGTAGGCGGTCGTCAGATAGAGTTGGTGACTTTATCGGGGAAGGAGCCAACGGAGCAGCTTCTCCTGCTTTTGGTACATCTCAGAACCAGCAGCAGTATCATCACCATCATCATCACCAGCAGCAGCAGCAGCAGCAGCCGCCGCCGCCACACCACCATGAGCTCCAGCAGGAGCAGGTGTCCCAGGAAGCACCCATGACGCCGTTGGGGCGGTCGACACGGCCGGCTTCGGCAATGGCAGCAGGCGGAGGGACAGACAGACCCCGTGTGGGCACCGTGCACATGCTCAAGTCCGGACGGCAGGTGGTGCAGGTGGGTTGTGTATGCCAGAGCACGCGTATTGCAAGTGGCCGAAGGTTTGTTGGTGAGGTGGCAGCTGCCAGCACACAGTGCGTTGGATCGGCAGAGTCCTCATCTCGACCTTTTTGGTGACGCTGGCGTTTGCGATGGTCGTACCTGAGCAGCTGATGGGTTGTGTGCGTTGATGGATCTGGGCAACTGCTGGTGGAACTTGTGTGCATGTGGAAGTTGTGTGCGAGGAGCTGATGGTTTGTTTCTTTGGCCGTCTGGCATGGCATGCTGACCCTGCGGGCGATGTGCTTTGCGTGACCCCATTGCCACTGCACATGCAGCCCCCAGTGCGTCATTGAAAGCTGCAGCCTATGCATGTGAACGTGTGTGGGACTAGTGCATTTCTCCTTGTCGTCGTCGTTGTCGTCATCGTTGCATCGTCGCCGTCGTCGTCGCCGCCGTCGTCGTCGTCGTCGTCGTCGTCGTCGTCGTCGTCGTCGTCGTCGTCGTGGTCGTCGTCGTCGTCGTCGTCGTCGTCGTCGTCATCGT
>SZWC01016612.1:14100-31508 GCA_023375785.1 Penium margaritaceum | reverse complement strand
TGCATCTCTGCGTGGCCTGGGGGAGTCTGTTTGTTGACTGTGTCTGTGCCCGGACATGTGCACTACGCCTGTGAGTCATGGGGGAGTGTTGGTTTTCGCGCATCACTCATTGTACTTTGTTGTGTCTTCCCGGCTTGTGTACATCGGCGTGTAGATGATTGATGACGAGACTCAACGCTTTGGGAGTGTCGCTCGGTGGAGCTGATGCGTGCTGAAGCCCACGGGCCATTCGCCGGAGCCTTCTCCCTCCGGCGATGTGCTCAGCTCCATCGGCAGGCCTCCTCGGCGGTCGGGCCGCCGGCGGTCACTGCCTGTGCAGATGCTGTTTCCATGCAGCCAGCTCTGTTTCTAGTTGTGGCATTGTATTTTGCATCGTCATGCTATGCCTAGGGTCCATGTCCCCTAGTGTGTGGCCCTGCTTGGCATCACTGACTGTCATAGGCACTGCCGGGGTTCGGGCAGCCATAACTCTTTGGTGCTATTTCTCTAGCTGATTCTGACCGCACGTCTGCGTTTGCAACGTCGGCATTATGGTATGGTCCACTTTTCTGGCAAAACGGACGACGCCCGGGTTTTGGGCTGTCGGGCGTCTGGCAGGGCTCACCGAGAAAACCCTACCTGCCAGAAAATAGGTCTAGGACTTTTTTCTAATTGGCTGGTTAGCTGAGTAACAAGTTCTACACTAGTGGGGGGGGGGCTAGAACTTAGAGGGGTCTCCCATTGTTGCGCACTCTTCATTCCTAATCTGTCACTTTCAGTTTTCAGCTGCTTTCTGGCGCTAACACTGGCGCGCGCATTTCTGAGTAACAAACCCAGAGCTTCCAGACTTAGACTCTAGAGCAGCAGACTGAGGGGGTAGCTGACTTAAGCAACGAGCGTGGAAGCCTGCACGCTGCATCAACAACGCTATTGTCCCAACCTGTTGCCTAGGTTTTCCAGCTAACATTAATGAGGTCACTCATGCATTGCGAAACAAATCAGTGTTACTGTTGTTTTCATTGTACATAAAGAATATTGACCAACATTCGACATTTTTTCCATATCCAAAAGTCTGAACAACACATTCATATCTCTCTCAACTGTACATGTATTGAAAATAGAAGTTGTCTATCTCAAAAATGAGAACTGAGATAGAATGTTCTCTCATTATAATGTTCTAAAAATGATCCTTGTGAATAGAAACCTGTCCACTTCCTCTTGATATGGCTCGTTCAAATGCGATGTCCGCCAAATTTCAGATATCAGGTCATAGTTGTACCGAAGTTGATTAATTGGAAGGAGAAATGGTGAAAAAACGCGACCCCGAATGGTTGAATTGACAAGTGACAAAGCTACTCGGCACGAGAGTCGGAAGGCGTCGAGACCAAAACCAGAGCCGGAGGTTGGGTTTCGTCGTTCAACTGATCGCCGCATTGCCCATCCATGACAGGATGTAGAAAAATACATCCCCCCCCTCTCATGCCTTGGAAAGCCACCCTCTCCATTTATCGATACCCAAGTTCCAACAGAAAATGTTTCATATTGCGTCACATTTCTCTCATGTCTAGGTTTTGCAGTTGCGGAGAAGTTTGGTCCACCTCTTTGACAAATTTCCTTTTTTTATACATGTCTAAAACCGCTGCTGAAGTCGGCAGGTTGGGGCAGCAGCGGCCCTAACCACAGCCGCTGCTGAAGTCGGCATCCAGCCTCGGACATCAGTGGTGACGTTATTGCTCACGTCATCAATAATAAAAAAAAGGCAGAAGGATGGGGAAGAAACTTCACAACAGCAGCACTAGCAGATTACGCTGTAGCAACTTCCGACGCCAGCCGTCCTAGGTTGAATTCACTGCTGACATCAGCAGCACACAAAACACAATTAAAAAAACAAAGGGAGCAGGCACCAAGACCATGAATAGCAACCCTAGTGGGGAGGGGTCCTCCTCTGTTGGGGGGGACCCCCAGGGGGGTACACCCCCCTTTTCTTGCAACAGCTGCAACAGTTGCAGCAGCATCAGCAGCAGCAACAACGGCAGCAGCAGCAGCAACGGCAGCAGCATGACCAGAAACAATAGCAGTTGCACCTACAAGAGCAGCAGCAGCTGTTGCTCCTGCTGCGGTAGCAACAACAATGGCATCTGCAACAGCAGCAGCCAACAGGCACGTCGCCGACACCCCTGATCCCTTAGCGACCATTCAGTAAGAGCTGTTTGCCTTGATGCAGCAGCTTGCAGTACTACAGCCACTGGCCTCACTGACGGCCACCAGTGCTCCGTCGCCATTCATTCCTCCTGGGCACGCCAGCCTAGCTGTGTCCCCTGCCATGCATTACCTATCACAACAACAGACTCAGCGCCAGCGGCAGACAGTGACCTCCGTTCTTGGTCCCACTCTGGGCGTCGGCAGCAGGCAAAAGGACTTTGAGACGCCGCCCCCACCGCTTCAGGCCGGTGAGCAGTTCCGGAGTTGGGAGCTCAGCTTCCGTATCCGGGCACAGGGTGAGGGCCTGATGGCATACTACACTCTGCCGTACGACTCCACCTAGGCCGACCAGCTATATGACGCTGGTCTCGCCTTCCGCGCCCTCGTCCATGTCGCTCCTCCGGCTTACCGCCTAGCCCTAGAGCCCTTTCTCGGTGATTTCACCGCTAGTAACGTCCCAGACCCTTTAGTTGCGTGGCACGTCCTCACTCGCCCCCATGGCCTGTCCAGCAACATTGAGACTAGCCGTTTGCTACAGGAGTTCAACTCCCTCCACATGAGGGAGACCGAGACAGTCACCACCTACTGGCAGCGGGCTGAAGACATCCTTCGTCGCCTCACCACCTCTGTTCCACCCCCTCTGGCAGCGCTCCTGAGCATCAAGCGCGGCACCACTGACGCGTAAGTGGACGTCTTCTTGCACTACTCCCAAGACGTCCTCTCCACCATGGCAGCCCACGGCACCCTCATTCCCTGGGCATACGAGCTCTTCCTCAGGATTGAGGAAGCTAGCCTGGAGTCCCGCCTTCAGTGCACGGAATCTCTAGCCTCCCCTACCGTCGCTTCCGTGGCCGTCGCTTCCCCCGGAGCAGCTACCTCCACTAGCTCTTCGTCGCCAGGGAAGAAGAAATGCTACAGCAAGAAGGGCAAGGGTCAGAAGCCGCAACACCAGCAGTTGACCGGGTCTAGTGGTGGTGGCTCAATCTGCCATAATTCAGGCCAGCCCGGGCACTAGTGGTACACGTGCCCGCTAGCCATGGACGAGGCGCGCGTCATTGCCACCATGCATCGCCAGCGGGAGCACCGTCTCGTCTCTGCCGTCGTTGCTACGCTGGCCATGACGCCCCGACCTCGTCCAGCAGCTCCACTCCTCCAACAGCTACACCGGTCTAGCCGGCGCTAACTCCTTAACAGTATCACCCGCAGCCGTCGACGTACCCGTTCCCTTCACCGGTGCAGTCCTCGTTCTATCCGGGCTTCGGCGCCATCACTCCGCACTTAGTCTACACTGGCGGGCCGTCCAAGCCTGAGAGACAGTAAGAGAAGTTCATTGCACTCCAGCTTGGCCTGCCTCGCACTCCTCCCCAGGGAAGTGCGAGTTGCGTCACCTCGTGCTCGTCCCCCTCGCCCTGCATGACTCAGATTGAGCTGCGGTCGTGTCCTGCCTCCTCGCCTGTCTTGCCGTATCCCGTGGTCTCCTATGTCCCCCTCCATGACAACGTCGCTTGGCTTGATGATTGGCAGTCTCGGTTCGCGTCCTCTTCCATCGCGTCCGCGTCTGTTCCATGTTGCCATGTGACCGTTAGCGATCTCGCGACTCCGGTCCACGACCCGGCCGAGACCTGGGTCATCGACTCTGGGGCCACGCATCACATGACGGCCTCTCGTGAGGCCTTCAGTATGCTTGAGCCTGTTGGCAATGTATTCGGTGTCCGGATTGGCACCGGCCAGGTTTTAGCTATCCACGATGTTGGTGTCGTTTGTTTTCGTGGTCCAGCTGTTGATGTCTTCCTGACGAATGTCCTTTTTGTCCCCAGTCTTGAGCTCAGCCTCCTGTCCGTTACTGGCCTTGACCGCATGAGCATGGACGTTGTGCATTCGTGTGGTGTTAGCACTATGTCATTGCGTCCATCCAGTCGTTTTGTTGTTCAGGCCACCGCTCGTGGCAACCTGTGGTACGTGCCTCGTTTGTCCTCATCTCTTTTTGTCCCTTCCCCGTTGGCCGCCACAAGCCATTTGTTTCTCACCAGCAAGCACTTTCCATAGCACACCCGTCTCATCCATCGTTGCCTTTGCCACGTCCACTCTGCTGTCATCGACAGTTTGCTGTGCACCCAACCGGCCAAGGGCCTTGACTCTGAGACTTTCCCTTTGCCGTGCTCCACGAAGTGCGTTGATTACCCTCATGGCAAAATGCACCAGTCCACATACCCTCTATCCTCCTCCCATTTTTTTGCCCCTCTCGACCTGGTCCATTCCGATGTCGTGGATCCTCTCCCTACCGAGTCTGTCGTAGAGCATGGTCGTTATGTCCTCACCCTCACTGACCACTACGCGCACTACCGTTGGATCTTTTGCCTTCGGAAGAAGAGCGATATTGCCCATGACATTCAGAACTGGCCTTTCCTTGCGGAGCGCAAGTGTGGTCGATCCCTTCGTCCCTTTCGCTCTGATCGCTGTGGTGAGTACATGGGTGAGACTGTGAATTCTCTTGCCTCCCGCAGTATCCATCACGAGACGTCCGCGCCCTACACTCTTGCCCAGAACGGCGTCTCTGAGCAGTGGAACCGTACCATTGCCCATGCCGTCCGTACCATGCGGGTTGAGTCTGGCCTCTCTGATGGCTTCTACTTTGAAACCATGGCCTACATGACGTGGGTTTGGAACCGGATTCCTCACGGACCCCTTTCCCGCCAGTCCATGCCGTACCAACAGTGGTGCGCTCAGCGAGCCGACCTCCATCCTGCTCACATCTGGGACTACGTTGCCATCGTGTGGATGCCCGCCCTGTAACAGGGCGGCAAGCTCGCCCCCCGCGGGCTTCCTTGCACCTTTCTCGGTGTCTCTCGTCAATTCAAAGCTTGGCGCTTCTGTGATCCCTCCCTACAGTGCATTGTCGAGTCTCATGATGCCCTCTTCTTTAAGGAACTCTTTCCTCGCGATCGCGTTCACTGAGGCTCGTGAGTGTCCCTCCCATCGCATGGGGGAGTGGTGAGTCTATCCTCCGTCCAACCGCTTCCGGGTGGCACATCACTTACTCCCTTTGAGCTAGCAGCCCCTGTCGCACCCGCTGCCTCCTCCAAGCCAGCAACCCCTATCGCGCCCGTTGCCTCCTCCAAGCCAGCAACCCCAGTCGTGCCCGCTAGTCCCTCCGAACCAGCAGCCCCAGTCGCGCCTCCTGGCCCCTCCGAGCCAGGAGCCCAAGTTGCACCCACTGGCCCCTCCGGGTCGGCCATCCCAGACGCGTCCACCGGTCCCTCCAGGCCGATGTCGCATCCACCGGTCCCTCAGGGCCGGCGGTCCAGTTGTGTCCAGCGGTCCCTCCAAGCCGGCGATCCCAGTCGTGTCCACCAGTCCCTTTAGGCCGGCGGTCCAAGTCGTATCCACTGGTCCCTTCGGGCACGCCGCCCAAGTCGCGTCCACTAGTCCCTCCGGGTCAGCAGCCCCAGTCACGCCTACTAGCCCCTCGAGGCCGGCAGCCCTTGTCGCGTCCGCTGGCCCCTCCGGATGAGCAGCCCCAGTGGCGTCCATTTGTCCCTCCGGGCCAGCAGCCCCCATCACGTCCGTTGGTCCCTCCGGGCCAGCAGCCCCGTCCGCCTCCGTCGGCCCATCAGAATTTGGGCCATCTCTTGCCATACTACGCTACACGCATGGCCCAGGTGGCAGCCTCTGATGCAGGCCGTCAGTGAGCGTGCAGACCGCAACACCTCGCCCTGACGTCTCGGACCCCTGTCGCTCCACGTGTCTCTTCCAATCCAACGGTCCTGAGTGAGGACCCCGGCACCAAGGCCCTCGGCCTGACCACTTCGACTATCATTGTAGACCTTCACCCTAGCTCTACACAGGATTATGCCATGCTTCATCATTAGCATCGACATGCTGTCATGGCAGTACTCACGCATCCCACCTGGAGCTCGAGATGCACAGGCTCTATCAGTCCGCTCCAAAGCACGCCAGGAGGACCCAGCCACCCTGTGCGAGGCTCGCGCCTCTCCTGAGGCTGCACACTTGGATGTTGCGTGCGCTGATGAGCTCGTTGCTATCCGATTGCACCACGTGTATGACCTCGTTGACCTCCCTCCAGATCGGAAGGCCATCGGTGCCAAGTGGGTATTTCGGCGCAAATGGAAGCTCGATTGGTCCTTGAACAAGTATAAGACCCGCCTCACAGCCAATGGGTTTGCTCAGGTCCTTGGGGCCGACTAAGACCAGATATCTGCTCCACTTGGCCAGTTCTCTATGAGCTGGGCACTCTTCAGTCTCGTTGCCCAGCATGGGTAGGAGCTGCATCAGATGGACGTGAGCAACGCCTTCCTCCATGGTTCATTGGAGGGTGAGGAGCTCTGTATGGTACAGCCTCCATGCTTCAACGATGGCACTGGGAGAGTCTGGCGGCTACGGAAGACCCTCAGGGGCCTGAAGCATTCGCCTCAATGTTGGAACCAGGAGATCAGCGACATGCTCCTTCGCGACAGCCTTCAGCGCAGTACTGCTGACCCTGCATTGTTCGTCAGCCCGTGAGGCCAGACCCTCTCTGTTGTCCTGATCTACGTCGATGATCTCCTCATTGCGTCGCTTGACATAGCTGCCATCCAGCGTTTCAACGACCTTTTGCACACCGCCGACCAGATGAAGGATCTAGGGTGTACCCGAGTCTTCCTTGGCATGGAGCTCGAGCATGATTAATCCCAGGGAATCTTACATGCCCACCATGCTGCCTATGTGCAGATCCTGTCCACTCGCTTTGCCGAGAACTTGCCCCTCATGCCCAACGCATCTTCACCCATGTCACGTAATGGCCAGGTGAAGCTGAAAAGTCCTGACCCAGCCGTTTTGGAAGAGCAAGTTGACGTGATCACGTATCTGCCAGTCATCGGGTCACTGATGTTTCAAGCGACGACGACGCGCCAAGACATTGCGTTCACTGTCAACCTCCATGCTTATTTTTCTCAGGAGCCGCGTCACCTTCACTTCGAGGACGTAATTTGAGTATTGCGCTACGTCACCTCGACTCCTCGGCGAGGTCTCATGTTCCGCCGCCAGCCGTCTATTGTCGCGGTGGGCTATACCGACAGTGATTGGGCCGGCAGTCTAAACGCTAAGAGTCGCACTGGCTGAATCTTTCTGATCGGCGGCACGTGTATGTCCAGGAGCAGTGGCAAGCAAGGGTGCATTGCACGCATCAGTGCTGAGGCTCAGTACGTGGCCCTTGGTTGAGGCGCGTGTGAGAGTGTGTCAGTCCGCCGCATCCATCACGTTGCATTGTGACAATGAGAGTGCCATGGCCATCGCCAAAAATGACGGCATGCATCACACATGCACAAAGCACATCAACGTTGAGTATCAGTATGTGCGTTCATTGTTGCATGACGGAAGCATCAACATTGTGTGGGTTGAGGCAGCACGACAGCTGGGTGACTTCTTGCCTAAGGCAATGAAGCGCGACTCGTTCAAGAAGGCTGTGAGTTCGGTTGGCGTGCGTCCGTGAGTGGCTCTCTTTGTCCCTGCCTGCATCTCCAGGTGCCTTGGGGGAGTCTGGTTGTTGACTGTGTCTCTGCCCGCACGTGTGCACTACAACTGTGAGTCATGGTAGAATGTTTGCATTTGGCATATCTCTCATTGTGCTCTGTTGTTTCCTCCCAACTTGTGTATATTGACATGTAGAAAACTAACGGCAAAACTCGATGTTGCTGGAGTGTCGTCCAGTGGAGCCGTCGCACGCTCAGGCCCCCTCGCACTTCACTGGAGCCTCCTCCCTCCGGCGACGTGCTCAGCTCCATCGCCAAGCCTCCTAAACGGTTGGGCCGCCAGTGGTCACTGCCACCGCAGATGCTGTCTCCATGCACCCATCGTTGTTTCTGACTATTCCATTGCATCTACAGCATCATGCTCTGCCTAGGGTCCATGTCTTTTGCTGCATAGCACTGTTTGGCATGATGGACCGTCGTAAGCACTACCTCAGTTCGGGCAGCCATAACTCTTTGCTGCTGTTTTTCTAGCTGATTCTGACCACACGACTGCGTTCACAACGTCAATATTATGATATGGTCTTGTTTGAAGGCAAAACGGACGACGCCCGGGATTGGACTGTAAGGCGTCTGGCAGGGCTCACCGAGAAAACCCTGTCTGCTGCAAAATAAGCCTAGGACTATTTTCTGATTGGCTAGTTAGGTGAGTGACAAGTTCTACACTAGTGTGGGGGAGCTAGAACTTGGAGGGGTCTCCCATTATTGCTTATTCTTCATTCCTGATCAGTCAATTTCAGTTTTCAGCTGCTTTCTAGCGCTAACACTAGCGCGCGCATTTCTGAGTAACAAACCCAGAGCTTCCACACTTAGTCTCTAGAGCAATAGACCGAGGAAACAGTAGACTTAAGCAACGATAGTGGAAGCCTGTACCCTGCATCAACAACGTTGTTGCCCCAACCTGTTGCCTAGTTTTCCATTTCACAAGGAGCAATCGACGATAGTCGACTGCCGTCGACGTCACTCACCATCATCACATGAGCCAGCATCAACAATAGTTGCTAGCGGCAGTAGGCGACAGCTATAGCAGGCTTCAGTCACCAGCAGTTGCTGACATTGGCACATGCAGCAGTAGTAGTAGCATGAAGTAGCAGTAGCAGCAATGCAGCAGAGCACTACCATAGCATCAGCGTAGCAGCAGCGCAGTAGCAGTCCTAGCAGCAGCGGCGGCAGCAGCGCGTGGTTGCAGCAGCACGGTAGCAACACGTGGCCGCATCAGCACAGTAGCAGCGTAGCTGTAGCGAGAGCAACAGCTGCGGCAGCAATACAGCAGCAATGATGTAGCAGCGACACCAGCAGCGGTGGCAATAGCAGCACAACAGCAATGGAGGCAGTAGCACGCGGCGGCGGCAGCAGCGCGCAGCAACCGCAACGCGTAGCAGCAGAGTGAAACTGCTACCACAGTAGCGCATATGTGTGCGCGGTTGCTGCTGTAGCTGACGACACAATAGCAGAAGTAGCTAAGCGGAAGCCGCAATGCAGCTTCCGTGCAGCTTCCCCACGACTGTTGTGGAGCGGCTGCCCGTTCGCGTAGCAATTGCAATGGTTGAAAAAAAAAGAGGAAGGAAGCTGACGTTAGCATTTTTCCTTGCTGACGTCATCAGGTCATGCTGATGTCAGCAACTTCTTGCTGACATCAGCACTTTCCTTAGTGAAAGTTTTGGTCGGAGAGTAAAAATTTTCCAGTGTTTCAACTCTTTGAGAAACGCTGAAGCTTTTGAAATTCAGCGACTTTGACATCTTGGCCCATAATGAGTGGCGACATGGCTACGTCGAGTGATTAATGACAAAGGATACTAGATCCCTCTTCTTCCTCCTCAGGGGTCATGCGTCCACGTTCGCAGGCTATTGAGGACCGGTAGAGCCAGCAGGACAAGGTGTATCGCCTGCACCAGAAGGAGAGTGACGCCATCCGTACACTCACTGAGCTTCTTCGGGGTCATTCTACGACCCCACGACAGACCTCTGAGGGAGCGGCCGGTGTTGCATCCTCTACACATCAGTCAGCTCCAGCACCGGAGATAGGAGCTGGAACCGACCCGCCACCTCTTGATCCTTGGGATGAGGATCTATATATGCCAGGCATGGAGGGCGACTCCACCGAGCGCAAGATTCGTGTGCTTCAGGAGCGTCTTCGCCAGCTTCAAACAAGCTTCACATACATCTCGCTTTCCCGTGATTCAATTATTACTTGACCTCCACACCAACGACTTCCCTCTTCCCGATGTCTTTCCCATCCCTTCCCAGACTCTCGTTGCTCTCCCTACGGAGCGGCAACCCAAAGACTTCGAGAAACCGTACCCACGGTATGTCAATGAGGTCGGTTTTGACTGCTGCAAGATCCTCTTGTAGGTTTGGGCCACTTTAGAGGGCTTGTGGCCCTACTACCACAGTCCGTATCAGACTACGGACCAAGCACAGGTGTTGACAGCAGCTAGGGCGATGCGTGGACTTCTCTACGCCAGGACGCGCGAGATCGTCGTCGACTTCCGCTCGCTCCTTGGGGAGGCGGGCACAGGCATCAGCGATGATCCACGCGGGGGCTGGGACCTGGCATTATCGTTGCTTGCTATAGAGACACACGCCACCCGCGCCACGCACATCCGTGTCTTTCACTCTCTTTGTCAGGGGCCTGCCGAACCTACAGCCAACTACTGGCGACGCGTCATGCGCATATACAGGCGGGACCTCAAGAGCTACACAGTTGTGGGCGCTCCGTACGATCATGCTTGCAATTTGCCTTGAGCACACAGCTATCTTCACAAGGTACAGTGACTACATGCTCGAGCCTTTTTTGACCTCACTACAGCTTTTTCCCTAGGCGCACTAGCTCTTCCGCCCGTGACTTCTGCCCATGAGGCAGCCGTGGCTCATCAGGACACCCCCCTTGCTGCATCAATCATGGCATCACCACTGACGCCCCTCCTAAAGACTCCTTCTCCATCCTCTGCCACGTCCTCCTCTTACCCTTCCACCTCAATTACACCGACTCAGACACAGAGTGTCGCGGCAGCAGCACAAGGGAAGAAGGGGCCACGGAGGCGCAACTCGGACGAGCAGCAGTCACAGCGGCAGCCGTCATCAGGTAGTAGCAGTGGACGCTCTGTTCACTGCAACAACTGTGGAGGCGCTCATCGCTACACCGAGTGCCAGCAGCCGCTTGACTAGGCGTGTATTACACGATGGCCACAGGTTGCGCACGCACTACGGTTCACGTCGAGCACCATATCTACCGAGCGCGCGGCGACCACGACCGCAGCAGTTCTCGCTTCACCACTGGCGATTTGCGGCGACCAACACCCACGAGACCGAACCATCGTCGTAGTGATTTTGTTGTTCTCGGCCCTGTGTCGTCTGTTTGTTCCGTCCGCATAGGCTCTGGTCAGTCCTTGCAAGTCCAGGGTATTGGGGTTGTGTGTTTCGATGGTCCGTCTGGCCCCCTGTATCTTTCCGAGGTGCTGTTTGTGCCTGACCTTGAGCACAGTTTGCTTTCTGTACGTGCTTGCACATTGATGGGAATCTCTGTGGAGCACACTACACAGTCCGCGACTATGAAAGCTATTGACACTCGTAGCGTTGTTCTTCATGCCTCTGTTCCGGATGACTTGTATCGTGTCTCGCGGACTTCTGCTCCTTGCTCCCCCTCCCCTTCAGCTTGTGTTTTTGTCACTGGTGTTCTGTCTCCTGAGCACCAACAATTATTTCATTGCCGTCTATGTCATGTATGCTCCGACACTGTGTCAAAGCTCATTCGGACACAGCCCGCCCTCGGTCTTGACGCAATTTCATTCGGGAAGCTCCCCAAGACCGACTATCTCTTCTACGCTCAGGATAAGATGCATCGCTGCACCTATCCTGACTCTCGTTCTCGCGCACTTTGCCCTCTCGGCTTAGTCCATTCGGACTTTCTTGGTCCTCTTCCTGTCGAGTCTCCGTCCAGTCGAGGTCGATACGTCCTGACCCTGACTGATGACTTCACCTGGATGCGGTGGGTCTACAGCCTGCGCCAGAAGAGTGACACCACTCTCGTGGTTCGCCTCTGGCTAGTGATGGCTGAGAGTCAGTCCCGCCACACGCTGCACACCTTTCGCTCGGATCCCGGCGGCAAGTTTCTTGGTGAGATAAACAACTTCTTCGCCGAGCACGAGATTTTTCACCAGGTCTACGCTCCTGCTACGATGTTTCTGAGCGCAAGAACCGCACCATGGAGGATGTTGTTCGCACTATGCGGTCTGAGTGTGGTTTCCCGGAGTCCTTCGCTTTTGAAGGCTTTGCCTACTTGACTTGGGTCTGGAACCGCCTTGCGCATAGTCCCCTTCCGGACCACGTCACACCGTAAGAGCTCTGGTTCGGCCACCGTGCTGACCTGCGCCTCACTCGGGTCTAGGGATCCTTGGCTCCTGTGTGGTACACCGAGAACCAGCAGGGGTCGAAGGTCTCACCGTGGGGTCGCTTGTGTGCCTTTCGTAGGCATCTCCCCGTGGTCGAAGGCCCGGCGCTTTTGGGACCCTGCTCGTCGTCGCATTGTTGAGTCACGAGACGCGCTCTTCTTTGAGTCTCTCACCTACCGTGATCTGACATCGATTACGTCGCTGTCCGTCACACACGTTCCTACGTGTGAGGTTTCTCGACGGATGGGGGAGTCTGCGCCTGCGAGCACCTCTCGCTGGGCTGATGTATCCGTTCGAGCTCCCTCCACTTCGCGGTCTCTGGCTCTTGATGACCCAACGATCATTGCTCTCGGCCCAGAGAGCTTTCCAATGCCGCCGGCTTCTACCCTTCTTCCCTCGCACCCCACAGGTACCCATGATCCTATACCTGTGTCCGCCGGCACGCCAGCCTATGTGCGTGGCCCTGCCTCACCTTCTCCTACTGTCACACCAAGTCCTGTGTCTCCCACACATGCATCTCCTCGCACGGCATCTCCAGCTCCCTTGCCATAGCCCTCACCAGCTGCGATTGTGCCTGTTCCTACGCCAGAGGTACGCCCCTCGAGCCTAGCTTACTCCCGTGAGCCTGGTTGTCGTCTTCGACCATTGGACTCCGAAGCTCTGCGAGTGTCTGGTCCCGCACCCAAGCGCTCCACTCGCAACATCATGAATGGTGATCCCGGCACAAAGGCCCTAGGCCTAAGTGTCCACACTGAGCACAAAGAGGTACATCCAGCGTGCCCCGTAGAGCGCGACCTCATCACTCGCGCGTTTCATATCGCTTGTGATGCAACAACCGATCTTGTTGTCGTCGGACCTAGCACTGAGGCGTGCGCTCTTGCCACGCAGAGCTCTCCCTCTATGGCGCCTAGCCCGGGCACACTAAGGGAAACTCTCTCGTCACAGGATGCCAATGTTTGGTGTGCTGGTTGCGAGGATGAGCTTCACGTCATCCGAAAGCACAGATTTTACGAGCTAGTTGACCTTCCACCTGGGAGGAAGGCTATTCATGTCAAGTGGGTCTTTCGCAAGAGAGTGAAGCCGGATGGCTCACTGGAATGCCACAACGCTCGCTTGGTCGTCAAGGGGTACTCTCAAATGAGGGCATCGATTACATTGACACCTTTGCCCCTGTCAACCGCATCACCTTAGCTCGAGCTCTGTTCGGTCTAGTGGTTCAGCATGACTGGGAACTGCACCAGATGGATGTGAACAATGCGTTCCTCCATGGCTCTCTGGATGAGGAGATTTACGTGGCCCAACCACCTGGCTTTGAGGACGGTGACAAGGTCTGGCGCTTGCGCAATTCCTTCTACGGCCTCAAGCAGTCTCCTCGCTGTTGGAACCAGGAGATCACTAGCACCCTAACTCCTCTCTCTTCATCCGACAGGAGCCTGAGCGGTTCACCGCCATCCTGGTCTTTGCCGACGAGGTGGATCCCTCTCTCTTCATCCGACAGACGCCTCAGCGGTTCACCGCCATCCTAATCTATGCCGACGACCTTCTGGTCGCGTCTCCTTCACTGGAGGCCGTGAAGAAGGCCGAGGCTGTCCTCCAGACTGCCTATTGGATGAAGGATCTTGGTCTTGCAGTGGTGTTTCTTGGCATGGAGATCGTGCGAAACCGCAGACGTCGTACTCTACTACTGCATGAGGCCCAATATGCACGTGTTGTAGGGGAGCGATTCAGCGACCTCCTCGGTGCAATGCCCACAGCTCCCACACCTCTCACGCCTGTCGGGCAGGATGCCTTGAAGGTGGACGATCCCACACAGTTTGGGCACACAATGGATGTGACCTTGTATCTCCGTCTCATCGGATCTCTCATATACCTGGACAATGGCACACGTCTGGACATCGCCTTTGCGATCAACCTCCATCCCAATCTTCGCAGGCTCCATGCGCTAGAGCCCTTCACGCGGCTCTGCGAGTGGTGCGGTATGTGGTCTCCACACCTACTTCGGACTCTGTTTTCGCCGGCAGTGTTCGTTGGTCCTTGATGGCTACACTGGGCCTGGAGCCAGGAGAGACAAAGTCGCACCGGTTACGTGTTCCAGCTCGGTGGTACCACTTCGTCCTGGCAGAGTGAGAAGCAAGGCTGCATTGCACGTAGCTCATCGGAGATAGAGTATGTTGCTCTGGGTGCAGGGGCTGCTGAGGCAGTATGGCTGGAGCACATGTTCCTTGAGCTGGGTCAGTCAGTACCTCCCATTGTGCTTCGTTGCGTCAACCAGAGTGCTCTTGCCATTGCGGAGAGCTCTGGTGTCTTTCATGCTCGCACGAAGGACATTGCGATTGAGCATCACTTTGCGCGCGATCTGGTGGAGCGACACGTGATCTCAGTCATCTGGTTTGGCACAGACATGCAGAGTGTTGACTTCTTGACGAAGACACTAGCACACGGAAAGTTCCTAATGGCCATTCGTTCTGTTGGGCATTGCCCCTTGCTTGAGAGTGGTTGAGTGTGGGGTGTCTGTGTCCGTGTCACATCTGTCATTGCACTCGTTATTGTACTTGTCACAGTGCTGCTCGTGTATGGACATGCGTACCATCGGGTCATGGGAGAGTGTTGTTATTTGTGACGTTCATGTCGTCCTGTACAGTTTACTGTGACCACTCGGTTGTGTCCATACTCGTGCAGATCCCTAATGCGGACCCTAGTGATACCAATGCGTCATCTGGTGGCGGACTACCAGCTTGGAGATGACCGACATCAGGTCCAGAGCTCTGGACGCTACTCGGGATCTCCTACAGTTTTTCTGCAGTACGCAGGACTTTATCGGTGGACTAGCCATGGGTCACATTTGCATGTTTTTGCATTGTGTGTCCATCGTTTGATGCTAGATGTAGGCATGTGACCAGTTGTAGTGTCCGGCTTGTGATCATGCACGTCTAGGTTCAGACAGCATAACGTTCTAACATATCTACTAGTTTTTAGGACAGATCTTGTACTGCCGCGTGACGTACCCATCGAATGCCCCGACACACACTTGTGCCATGGACCTGTATTTAGCCATCTCTGTGCACATACCATTGAAGCATTTTGACTCTTTGCCTTGTGTCTTCTAACCATTGCCTTGCCGTTGTGTGCACAACTAGTGACTACTGCCTGTTGAAGTTCATTGGCCACTCACAACTCTGTGCCCTCTTGCCTCCCACACTGTGCACACACGCATGTACAGATTAAAGTGACAATGGGATCACCTGGGGAGATGGCCAGTCCGTCTGTGCTGGCTGAAGCTATGGACGCCTCCAAGNATTTTGACTCTTTGCCTTGTGTCTTCTAACCATTGCCTTGCCGTTGTGTGCACAACTAGTGACTACTGCCTGTTGAAGTTCATTGGCCACTCACAACTCTGTGCCCTCTTGCCTCCCACACTGTGCACACACGCATGTACAGATTAAAGTGACAATGGGATCACCTGGGGAGATGGCCAGTCCGTCTGTGCTGGCTGAAGCTATGGACGCCTCCAAGCTACTGCCAGACTCAGGAGTGCTCACTGGCACTCACACAACTCTTGCATGATTCTTCATAACTTTCTGATGCGGTAGATGCTAGGGCCCGTACATTCTCACTGCCGTGCCCTGCATCATGTTATCTTGTTTTCCATATTGTGGGGGAGCTATATCTACCCGTGTGCTGATCCCTAGGGGGCCACCGTGTCGGTCTCGGCCGTGCATCGGTGAGTAGCCGCACTCGGTTGATTCCGAGAGGTCGGGCTCGACCCCCGGGTGGCGGCGCTCACTCACCTGAGCTCGTCGCTCGTGGTGAGCGAGCGCTCACTGGTTCTAGTCTCTCTCGCCCCCCCCCCCCCCCTTGTCTCCCCTGTCTCTGTGTGAGCTCGAGTTATGCAAACAAGTTGCCGCATCCATGGCGTCTCTCTCACGTTGGTGCATGTTGCGCATCATACCCCCACACACCTGTATCAACTAGTAACTTCCTAGCAACTACACTGCCACCATCCGACCAGGCACTGACGCCTAGTAGGTGGTTGCGTCGCTAGGAAGCTTCCACACATCTTCTCACCCAAGGCTTGCAAGAAAAGATAGTCCATTGAGTGATAACATCTCTAGCACAAAAGCGGAAGCTGAACGAGAAAACTCGAGCTACATCAATTGGTGGTTGAGACAAATGTCCTTTCCACGCCGCAGATCAGAATAGCTCCTCATGTTCACATACCAACACAACGTTACGCTCAAAATGACAGGTATGGGGTGCCCTTCTTACTCCACGACATCCCATCACTGGCAATGTACCTCCAGATGATAATCGTAGTGGCTGGATCCACAACAGCAACAGCAATAGCAGAAGCGATGGCGAAAGGAGCGCGAGGCTCTACACCACGCAGGCGACACAGCTGCCGCACACACCCGAATCACCTGCAGCGGAGCTAGCAGTTCACCATGACACGAGACGAAGCAGGCATGAAAACAGATGACGGCTTTTGCAGAGCACGCAAAGTGGTAGAAAAAGATCTTCAGTGTGCAGGTATAATCTCCATGCACACGGCCACTTGCTCCAAATGCCAGCGTCGGGAGCTCACCCAACGAGCACTACGAAGAAACAAAAACGCCATCGCAGCAATAAAAACACTATTACCCACTTTGACCAATCAGCAAGGAGCAATTGGGTCTTTCACCGACAGTGCAAGGCCAGCGCAAGAGGCAGCATTGGAGTTAGCACGTGGACCAGAAAGGGCACCAGCTCCAGCACTAGCACCAACACCATCACCAGCACTGGAACCAGAACCAACAACAGTACAAGCACGAGCACAAGCACAAGCACAAGCACAAGCACCAGCACAACACCAGCATCAGCGTCAGCATCAGCGCCAGCAACAACACCAGCACCGGCATCAGCACCAACATCAACACCAGTGCTAACAGAAGCATCAGCGCCAGGTATTCCAAGCACCAATAACAGCACTTGGCACTGGTGCCAACACCAGCTCATGTACAACTGCAGAAACTGTGTCTCCAAAAGGATTCGCCTTTCCTGTTTCAGCCGTTGAAAACTGTTTCATATCCTAGACCCACTGAGCCCACCAATCTCACTGCAGGTAACAAACATTGGCACAAGCTCTCCAACCTTGCCATATCATACACACCACAACACCTTGCCATATCATACACACCACAACACCTTGTCATATTGCACACACCACAACACCTTGCCATATTGCACACACCACAACACCTTGCCATATTGTACACACCACAACACCTTGCCATATTGTACACACCACAACACCTTGCCATATTGTACACACCAC
>SZWC01016611.1:3318-64147 GCA_023375785.1 Penium margaritaceum | reverse complement strand
AACGGTGCTTTCGGCCTATCACGGGGTACAAATCCGGTCAAGCTATAAAGCTGTTTTATCCGTTGATGTTGATCGACAGTTTCTGAAGGCCATATCGATCTCATGCTTTAAATCCTTTTTCCCCCCCCTCGATAATCGTACCGAGTTCTTCGCTGCAATGTCGAAACGTCGTTACTAGCAAGTGGTTACCAAGGGCACCCCCAGCACTCCCATTTGCAGCGCACGTTCTCTTGCTTTGAGGGGCCAAACGAGAGCACGGCTCTGCGGCTGACGTTGACTAGGAGAAAAATGCAAAAATGGTGCCCCTTTGTAAGTAGCACGCAAAACTGGCGCCCCCCCAACGTGAGCATGCTAAACTGGCGCCCCCCAAAAGCGAGAACGCAAAGATGGCGCCCCCCCAAAGCGAGCACGCAAACATGGACCCCTCCTAGGATAGCACAAAAAACTGGCGCCCTGCAAAAATGGCACCCCGCAAACTAGCCCGCAAAAATAGCACCCCCCCCCCCCCCCCTCGGCGACGCCACGGCAACAACCCAACTTTGCTATAGACATTTTGGTTGTCCATTTTTCCTTCCGATTTCTCTCATGCGAAAACATTGCAATATGTGGAAAGAAAAAATTGACTCGAGAAAGAAAGTGATCACGACTCTTGGCAGAACAAGACCCTATTATTTCTATTCGCGCCTTTGAAAAAAACGGCCTTCGACGCGATGGGAAAAAAAAAAGGGCGCGAATGGAAAAAATAGGGTCCTGTTCCGCCAATAATTCCTGTTCACTTTCTTTCTAGAGTCAATTCCGTTCTGTTTAAACATTGCAATGTTTTTGCATGAGAGAAATCGGAAGGAAAAATGGACGGGCAAAATATCAATCGCAAAGTTGGGTTGCTGATGTGGCATCATCGGAGGGGGGGTGCTATTTTTGCGTGCTAGTTAGCGGGGTTCCATTTTTGCGGGGCGCCATTTTTGCGTGCTATCCTAGGAGGGGTCCATGTTTGCGTGCTCGCTTCGGGGGGACGCCAATTTTGCGTGCTCACGTTGGGGGGCCGCCAATTTTGCGTGCTACTTTCAAAAGGGGTGCCATTTTCGCATTTTTCTCCGTTGACTAACCTACCAGGATACAAAAACATTCAACGCTTATTTTCTAAACGGATTAATTCCTTTATACCCACCTTTTGAGCGTCGTGATTCCCGAATACCCACTTTGTACAAAAAAGACATGAAAAACCCACTTTTTTTTAACTCGTGACCGCATTGCCCACAAAGTGCGAATAATAAGTAACCGTGGATGTAGTACCCACTACTGAAAAATCCTGACTACAATACCGGTATTTTATGTATGTTCTTGGAACGGTGGGTATTATATCAAGTATATTTTAGGATTCTATGGATTCATCACAATATATGTTTTCTTATTGCTTACATGGGATGCGACAGCGAATACAACAACACAGGTGTAATGTTTTCAGTTATTTGCCAAAACATCGAACAATATGGTCGCCTTTCGCATCCAGTTTTGACTGGGGTGCATATTTTGAAGTTTCCGTCCGATGTTGTCTCCGCAACGTGGCTATTTCGCATCGTTGAGCTCAATCTTGCATTCAGGGGGTGGGGTTCACCTGCCGGCATGGAACACCATGCTCAAGTGTGGTCAAGTGTTGGTCCACTCACTTTTTTGCACACTACGCGAAAAAAAAAAAAACAATCCTTCATGTTGCACGAGACCGCGCGTCGGAACGAGGGTAGCCAGGCCGACAACGTCAGCTCCTCTTCTTAGAGAAGCGACAGATAACGTCTATTAACAGCCTGTTTCTATCTTTGTAGCGACTTAGCTTGAAAGTTACCTTTCTTTTCTAATACTTGAGACATGAGATTGTCCTATCCGACGGCAAATCGTCAACCTTAACATAAGTTTTTCATCACAAAGCATATCGGACATAATACAATATAATATTTCGCCGTAGAAATATTCAAGAACTTCAATCGTACATAAGTATTGCAGATATATACAATACAAACATCTATCTCTTGAAAAACATTCATAGTCGTGGTTCGTAAGATCGTACAATCTAACGGCTCAAAGGTTCCCTCGTCTGTTCGATCGACTTAACAGACAAGGATTCGCTTTTGATGCTTGACCTCTTTTGAAAATAATACGCGGAAGACCTCGTCGATGTTGCTTTTGTTCTTCTGGCGTGCGATGCATGGTGCGATACACAGTAAGAAGATGGGGACTTATTTATCTTACAGGATACTGTCTTTCACACTTCCGAAGCAAGGTTTTTCCTCGCTTCAACGTCTCCTATTGCACGAGATATGGAACGAAAGAAGCGAGGGCGACGATCTCCCACCCATCTTTTTGTCTCGGGGGCTCTACAAAGAATTGAAGAGAACTCCAATATTTTTGTTAGGGGAATGTGACAAACCATAATTGTTCGATCTATCTGGCAAATAGAGATCGTGTCGTTCATTTTTCCTCAAACTGTATAGTCCCTCAACAATGAGGAGTGTTTTGAGTAGATCGATTGTCGACGAACAACCAATGGTGGTAAACGAACCAATCTTTCCACGATTTGTTTGTTTACAAATGGTGGAACGATTTGTAAACGAACGAATATTAGTACTTTTCATAATGTAAGATTAGTTCCCCAATGACCAATTTCACTTGCGACAAGGATGGTGTGGGGTGCGTTCTGCATGATTCCCGGTGTCTAGGAGCACGAGCCTTGGACTTCCGCTCGTCACGTTTAGGGACAAGCGGATGTCCAAAGTGGGTATTGGATTCACCTCGTAAAGAGTGGGTAAAGCGTGCATCGCTTTTTAATTTTGGACATTATGGTCACCAATTAAAGAGTGTAACACAACGAAGCGTGCCCTCGGGGGTACCACCTTGGCACGAGTCCCCTTGAGAGGATAACGGCACTGGCCCTCGGGCTGATCTTTGGCTCACTCCCCACAGCCTGTCACGGGGACGCCTGGACACCTGTCGCGGGGTCGCTTCATGTAAAGGGGGAGGAAGCGTGGCCACTGTTTTTTGTCTTTGAAAGCTGAACTATCCCTGGACTTTGAAATGTGCCAAATCACGATGTTATCCTCTCCATGGACTGGCACTTTTATCATCAAATATGGATGGTTGTGTGCAATACCACTTCTTCACAAAGGATAAAACCAAATCGAGGACGATTCATGGCTAAAGGGGGAGGAGTGTAACACAGCAAAAATTTCAAACAGAACCTAAATTTTACAGTCAAGAATGGAATTTTGTAATCATTACTCGATTGCGACAGTCCATGGTCACTGTTCCGCGACCGACACCATGAGGTCGCGTCAAGTTTGACGCAAACGCGTGAAGCAAGCAGTGGAAATCGAATCCCATCGAGTATCTCGACAGGAATTACGGTCAGGAAGTTTCCACCGTTATTTCTAAAGAAATACATAAACAATTATGAATGATTATCAAATCATAACTTTATAAAGAAACAACAACGACGACTCAGGCAAGGAAAGACCACTCCGACGAGAAGGATGGTCATTCAATTTTACAACGCGAACTTTTCCGAGCTGGCCGAGACCTTTCGACGCTACGTCCCAACTTCTGCGTTATCTGGTGCCAGAGCCAGAACGACCGATGACCTCACCGCTCGTCCTCATCCCTCCGTGCACTCTATTATGTTGCACGGGGAGAAGTGTGCCCATCGACGAGTGACGGTTGCACTTCACAGTTGCGCTGGCGGAACGCTACCAGCCTACTACTCCACATCCACCACTCGCTCACTCTCACCCTCCCCAACCGTAGAGTTTCTACTTCGCCCCAACTACTCGACCCTCCTAAAATCTCTCTCTCTCTCTCTCCCTCTCTCTCTCTCTCTCTCTCTCTTTCTCTTTCTCTCTCTCCCCCCTCTCATCCTCACCTCGTCCAACCACGAAGTCGCGCCATTATCCGTTTTGCCGTGAGGAGAGGTCGACGGGAGGAGGTTGACCGAAGCAGGGGGTTGCTGGACCAGCTGCTTGTGTGGCCAGGAGCTGCTACAACGGCAAGGGAGGCAATCAAGGATTGGGAGTGACCAAGCCTCCAAGGACGAATTTCTTTTTTTTTCTCCACGACCAGAGAGACTTCCGAGTCAACCCCGGGTTCCAGGGTGGAAAGGAGAAGGGAGGAGCCATATCTTGGCCTCCGGACCTCCAAATTTCAAGCCGTTTGTTTTGTTGAGCTCAGAAAAACATTCTCTACTTGATTCTTTTATTGAGAGGCCGTCCTTGTACTATTTGGCCGTGGCTATTCCATTTCTGAAGAGATTCTCGCTCTCCTTTGGATTCCAAGAGTTGTGACCACATCTTACTTTCAGAACTTTCGTGCTGCATCGTTAAAAAAAAAACTCTCAGCAACGACCAACCTCCTTCCAAAATAAAGTGAAAAAAGGGTGAAGGAGGAATTCTCAAAAGCCACCTCCGCCCACCTCTCACAAGGTGAAGGAGGGCACGCTTTGGGAACCTTGGCCCACCACTCTAGAGGGTGAAGGAGGGACTCCTCAAAGCCACCTCGGTCCGCCTCTAACGAGGTGAAGGAGGGCACGCTTTGGGAGCCTCGGCCCATCGCTCAAGAGGGTGGAGGGAACCTCCCAAGCTACCTCGGTCCACCTCTTACGAGGTGAAGGAGGGCAAGGTTTGAGAACGTCACCCACCTCCCAAAAAGGGTTTGAAGTGAGGCACACCTTGACTACCAGTGTGACCTCCACCCATTTAAAAAAAAGAATGTCACAAAGGAAGGATGTTGGGAAAAGGGTGACCTGTAGCGAGGCCTTGCAAAAGCAATGGCGGGCCGTGGGACCAGACTTTCTGTGGTTATGGGGCGTCCTCCAAACGACAGCCCACACCGCTCAAATGAGCAAACACCAATGGGGTCCAAGGAGCGTCGCGGGACGTTGGCACCGGTGAGCCACCTCGCAAAGCCATGCCGAGAGCCAGTGACAAAAGGGGGAAAGTCTCGACCGGCGTCGCCAAGAGACAAGAAGCCAAAGGCCCCTAGCAACGAGCAAGAAAACGAAAGTGCCCACGCAGTCGAGCCACAAGACGATGGGCAACCTCGCAAGTTGATCGTTGAGCTCGACTTTGGCCACGATACTCAACCGACTCCGGCCAACGAAGGCTCGAAGGATGCTGAAGAGGGTGCAGCCATTGTCGCCAACTCCAAGGAGGTCGTCGACGGTGGTGAGCATGGGGACGAGTCCCCATACGAGCCAGCGGATCAGGTGGTCATCAAGGCCGAGCAAGACATGGACGAAGAAGCTGAGACCCACGATGCCGCCAGGAAAGGCAGTGAGGCCGGAAAGTCCGCATCGATGGAAGCGGTTGAGGAGGCAGATGTGGAGCGACTGTCTCAATGTGCTGATGGAGGCGGTCGTGTTGTTCCCCGTGTTGAGGGTGAGGGAGGCTGCCGGACGAACCCTCCAAGCGCCGTGGTGGCAGAACATGCACTTGGTAGTGCTGTGCGCCGCCTCAACGTCGAAGGCCAACTCGACAAGCTTCGCGCTCGCCTCTCTGCAGAAGACATGGATCTTGCGATGACCATCATGGGTACTCTGGCGTACGATGGTGACATGGTATGCGCCAGCCTTCGTGAACGGGTTTCCACTACGCAACGATTCAATGAGAGGTTGTATGAAGAAGACGCCAAGGTGGTCCACGAGTTGGCAGCTGCTGAGCACAAGGCAAAAGTGGCGGAGCAAGCACTTGAGACCCTTGGCGCAAAGGAAGCAGCGAACCAGTGGGTGGTGCTGAACGCGGCCGTGGGAGCGGCTCACCATGCAGCCGAGGATGAGGTGGAGCAGATCTTTGAGCGTTGTGAGCGTGCAAGCATCGAGAATATACGCAGGGCTGCTCAAAACGCGCTTCACGCTCAGGTCGGTGGACCTGCCCCACGGGCACAAGCTGACGCACCACATATGAGGGTCGCAGCTGCACCTCCTCGAGCCCAAAGGATAGGTGCAACCAGCGGCCGCGTGGTACCGGAGCCGGCGGATTGCTACGATGGGACTGGAGACGTTAACACGTTCCTCAAAATTCTCGAGCGCCACCTACGCCTTGCCCAGGCACACAAGGAGGACTGGGATACTCAAAGGATGCTCTCCCTCAAGCCTAAACCCTTTGAGAAGCTGACACAGGTTTGCAAGGAGAAGCAGCTACAAACCGACACGAGTTGGGAGGAGTACTACGTACTCATGGGCGAGCTCTTTTACGAACCCGTTGACTCCCAGAAGGCAAAGAAAGAGTTGGAAGCTTACATGCAAGGAGGCATGTCTTTGGAGAAGTATGCGGATACTTTTCTCAAGACAACAAAGAAGGTGGACGAGCGTCACCTGACTGAACAAGCCAAGATCGACCTCTTTCTGACTGGTTTGGCCAGCCCGCGGCTTCGGGATTTCTGCCTCCAGGATGACGGGAAGGAGTGGGAGAGTCTGCGCGCCCTTGTGACACGTGTTTGTAAGGTCTACAAGATGAACTCTGGCCTTTGGGATCACGATGCGCGCGAGAGCCACACTTCACGTGAGACACCAGCTCCAACAGGTGGTGCCGCAAAGCGCTCTACAGACGCCGCATTGGAGCCTTCAAAGAAGTTTCGCCGTGATGGAGAGAACACAACCTGCAGTGCTGTCATCTGCAGGATCTGTAACAAGGCTAGACATATCACACGTGACTGTCGTCATCGCGAACAGCAGTCACAGTAGTAGCAGAGATAGCAGCACAGCCAGTAGCACCACGGGCCTGGTTGGCGCCATGGCGGTGGCCAGCATCATCTGAATGGCGGAGGTCATAACCGCTTCCATGGTGGTGGCCAGCAGCAAGGTGGACAGCGCCAAGGCCATGACAATGCCCCAGCAGGCCAGGGGCGCCCTCAGGGGGGCCAACGCCAGGGCCAAGCCTTTGTAGCTATGCAACGTCCTAGTGCACGCGGTGGCCAGCGTGGACATAGACCCCCTCGTGAGGAGGATCAGGATTTTGAGGGAGGAGCGGCCGGACGCACTCGCCGTCCCTAGCATGGCCATGAGCATGATTTTGAGGATCCGTAGTAGCCACAAGTGGACTGCTATCTGGGGTTGCCGTGAGTCATGGAGAGGAAGAGGGTAGAATGTTAATGTTTTGTGATGATGATCTCAAAAAATTTGAGTTTCTTTCAGCACAATGTTTCTCAACAATCTATGCACCATTCATGAATCCTGACTCCCTCTTCCATGATCGCTTATGTCCACTTGTGTATGCAACCAAGGAAAACCTGGAAAACCATACACGTTTGGTTTTTGCTACAAAGGAAACTTGGCTCTCTGTTTTGGAAGCTGCACATGAAGCTCACACGAGAAATTCTCTAACATCAATCATGGTGGCTGTACCTGTCAGTCCAGCAATGAACATGTCTGCCTTCAAAGGGTGGAAGCTTTTGGCCTCGTTCACAAAAGGACACCGCATGTGGGAATAGATGGATGGTATGATGGAGCTCCGAAGAAGCACTCATGCCTATCGCATTTACCACTTGGAGGGCAAACCCCCATCGAGTCTTTTCCTATGCATGTCTGAGGCAAGCATGACCATGCAGTTTGATGGCAAGCTTGCAGGTGCTCCAGCACGTATCCTTGCTAACACCGGAGCAGATGACTCCTTTTTGAGTGGAGCATTTGTGTGCATATGTCAGTTGAAGTACACTCCTCGTACAGGCATGGTGATTGTCGGTGATGATAGAGAGGTGCCGGTGATCAGCGAGTGTACAGCACGACTCATGTTGCCCGGCTTCACAACCATTGTTCCCCTAACGGTGTTGGACCTCATGGACCCCTTTGATGTTGTGCTAGGAGATCCATGGCTGGTGAGCCACAAAGTGCTTATGTGCTTCACCTCGAAGACGTTACAAATCTGTAGTGGACAACGGACTATCAATTTGTCTCCAATCTCCCAGATTGAGCATCCTGAAGCTCTACCCCAAGCCAGCCTCACAGCACTCCAAGTGAAACAACGGCTGAGGCAGGGCTACCGTACTCCCACCTAAATTCGGAAACTAAATAATTATTTTTGTTTTGGGACTGGCCCATAATTGTGTTCTGACCTCCTAGCCAGTGAACAGAAATTAGTCCTAACTTGGGTTCGAAATTAGTGTCCCTGAAATCAGTTCTACTCTGATAGAGGGGGGGAGGGGGGAGATGCTAGAGCGGCCGGGAACCGAGCAACAACGTCGATCCGGTAGGATCGACGTTGCACCGTCGATTTTCCCAGCGCAACTTGAACGTCCGAACTCGGGAAGCGAGGCGATGGACAGGCCCGCAATACCGACGCACGGCGGTCATGAACGGTATGTTTTGAATATTTTAAGTGCGTGTACAGAATTGACCCTCCTAGCCACTATCCCAAAATTAGACCCCGGGTGCTCGAAAAAATGTGAACAAAAATTCCTTCACAAAACACCTTCCGAATTTAGGTGGGAGTACGGTATTGGTGTTTCCTCGCAACCCTGAAGAAACTTGATGATGAGGTGGAGAGTGATGTACCCTCAGGGGTTGCCACAATCCTCTCCGAATTCTTAGACATGTTTGAACCTCCACCGGATGGGTTGCCACCGAGGCGTGCGGTCGGTCACACCATCCAGTTGGAACAGGGGGTTATGCCCCCCTTTCGATTGGTGTATTGTTTAAGTCCGGCAGAAAGACAAGAAGCCAAAACAAAAATCAAGGAATACCTCAGAAAAGGTTGGATTGAACCAAGTTCGTCCCCATTCGGGGCTCCCATCCTCTTTGTGAACAAAAAAGATGGAGGTTTGAGAATGTGCGTAGACTACCGGGCATTGAACAAACTCATAGTGAAAAACCGATACTCGCTCCCGCGCATCGAGGACCTATTTGACCAGTTTCAAGGAGCAAAAATCTTCACGTCTATGGATCTATCGCAGGGCTACCATCAAATCTGGATCACAGAGGAGGATGTACCCAAAACGGCATTCAGAACTCATCTCGGACACTATCAGTTTTGGGTCCTCTGCTTTGGACTGACGAACGCGCCTGCAACATTCCAAGTAGTGATGAACCATATCTTCTAGGAACACCTCGGCAAGACGGTGCTGGTGTATCTTGACGACATCCTCATCTTCTCCAAGAACCACGAAGAACACGAGTGACACCTCAGAATGGTGCTTGAGATTCTTCGCAAGAACCGCTTTTTCTCCAAGAGAAGTAAGTGCAAGTTTGCGCAGCCAGAGTTGGAGTACCTTGGCCACGTCATTAGTGGCAAGGGGATCCGGGTGGACCCTTGTAAGGTGCAGGACGTGAAAGAATGTCATCAACCCAAGAACGTCAGTCAGCTCTGCTCCTTCCTTGGACTCGCAAACTACTTCAGACGGTTTATGAGAGGTTATTCCACGTTGGTGAGCCCTCTCATTGCCCTGACCCAGAAGGCAAGGATTTGGGTTTGGTCAACAAAATGCACTGAGACTTTTGAGGCCGTGAAGACTATGCTGATCTTGGCACCGGTACTTGCACTCCCAGATCCAAAAAGGCCATGGGAGGTAAGCTGTGATGCATTGGTCACAGGGTTGGGAGCCGTGCTCATGCAAGACGGTCACCCTGTTGCCTACGAGAGCCGCAAGCTCTTAGATGCAGAGACCAGGTACACCACTGGGGATCAGGAACTACTGGCAGTTGTGCATGCTTTCAAAGAATGGCACTGCTATCTTGAAGGTGCCGAGGGACAAATCATGGTGGTCACAGACCACAATCCTCTCACATACTTCCAGACGCAACCAAACCTTTCACGTCGACAGGCACGGTGGAGTGAATACTTGAGTCGCTTCACATTCATCTGGCAGTACAAACTAGGATGGGCTAACGTGGCAGACCCATTGAGCCAAAACCCAACACACATGAGCCTCATGCTGAGCAACAATGAGATCACAAACTGCCACTTAGTCGTCATTGGGGCGGAGACAACATTACACACAAACCCACTCCGTCCACCTCCACGGCCATTGGTCAGTGTGAACCCTTTCAAAAATGGCATTCGAATGGGCTACACTATGGATCCCTGGTTCGCTGAGCCGAAGAACATTGAACGCCATGGCCTCGTGGAGGCTGTCGGGTTGTACTGGCATGGCGAGCAGGTGGTGGTCCCCAATGTCAACAACTTACGACAACAGATCATGTTCGAGTTTCATGATCCTCCTTCCTCAGGTCACGTCGGATTGAAAAGGACTGGACATGCTCTGTCTCAGCACTACTGGTGGCTAGAGTGGAGCAGTGACATCAGGAAGTACTGCATGGTGTGTGATCAATGCCTTCGTAACAAGACTTCGAACAAGGCACTTGCAGGGCTCCTCTAGCCTCTACAGCTTCCTGACAACCCATGGGAGTCGGTGGCCATAGATTTCATCATGGGACTCCCGGAGACCAAGAAAAGCCACGATGCCATCTTGGTTGTGGTGGACAGGGCAACAGGAATGGCACACTTCATGCCCACAACAACTCGTGTCACAGCGGAAGAGACTGCGAGACTTTTCTATGACGGTGTCATCAAGTACCATGGCTTACCCCTGCGCATCATCTCCGACCGTGATCCATGCTTTGCCAGTCGGTTTTGGCTTGCGTTGCAAGAACGGTTTGGAACGCGACAAAGCATGTCCTCGGCATTTCAACCCCAAACGGATGGGCAAACAGAGCCCATGAACCGCACACTTGAGCAAATGCACGCATGTACATTGACCCAACAATGGAGGACTGGGATGAATTTTTGGCCCCAGCCGAGTTTGCCGTGAACAATGCGGTCAACGAGTCGACTGGATTCACCCCATTCTTCCTCAACCACGGTCGGCATCCGGTGGTACCCGCTTCAATGGTGAAGTGCGGGGGCGGCGGTGATCAGGTACCCTCCACCCAGACCTTTGTTGAGCGCATGGATGCCCTCTGGCGGGATGCCAAGGCTCATTTGTATGCGGCTCGATAGCGCCAGAAGGCTGATGCTGACCAGAAACGTTGTGAGTTGATGTTCTCCATCGGAGATCGTGTGCTCTTAAGCATGCAAAACTTGCGGCTAAAAATGCCAGGTGCATGAAAGATGTTGTCGAAATGGCTGGGACCCTTCACGATTGCACAGATGCTGGGAAGTGTGGCCTATCAGTTGGCCCTCCCACCAGCCATGCGCATCCATGATACCTTTCACGTGAGTCTCCCTGCACCCTACACAGCAGGCGGGCCTGTTCAGCCACCCCCTCTTGCTGTCCTCGCCGCGGAGGGCCAGTGTGAGGTACACTGCATCCTCCAAGACCGTGAGCATAGTTTACACGCACGAGTGGTTAAGGTGTACCTCATTGGGCCGGTTGTGGACCTGACCACAACACTTGGGAGCCAGAGTCGCGAGTGCCAACTGCGGCAATTGCGGAGTACTGGGAGGAACTGGCTGTCCGTCGGAACAAGTGTGCCCTCGGGGGTACCACCCTGGCACGAGTCCCCTTGAGATGATAACGGCAGTGGCCCTCGGGCTCATCTTTGGCTTACTCCCGACAGCTTGTCACGGGGACGCCTGGACACCTGTCGCGGGGTCGCTTCATGTAAAGGGGGAGGAAGCGTGGCCACTTTTTTTGTCTTTGAAAGCTGAACTATCTCTGGACTTTGAAATGTGCCAAATCACGATGTTATCCTCTCCATGGATTGGCACTTTTATCATCAAAGATGGATGGTTGTGTGCAATACCACTTCTTCACAAAGGATAAAACCAAATCGAGGACGATTCATGGCTAAAGGGGGAGGAGTGTAACATAGCAAAAATTTCAAACAGAACCTAAATTTTACAGTCAAGAATGGAATTTTGTAATCATTACTCGATTGCGACAGTCCATGGACACTGTTCTGCGACCGACACCATGAGGTCGCGTCAAGTTTGACGCAAACGCGTGAAGCAAGCAGTGTAAATCGAATCTCATTGAGTATCTCGACAGGAATTACGGTCAGGAAGTTTCCACCGTTCTTTCTAAAGAAATACATGAATAATTATGAAAAATTATCAAATTGTAACTTTGTAAAGAAACAACAACATAGCTTCGAAAGGGCGAGGCGAGCCATGACGACTCGGGCAAGGAAAGACCACTCCGACGAGGAGGATGGTCATTCAATTTTACAATGTGAACTCTTCTGATCTCGCCGAGACCTTTCGAATAGTCGCGAATGTTGTGTTCGAGCCAGTAACATTATCAATATGACTGCTACATGCTTACGAGCGATTTTCAAAAACTTCAGTTCGGTCGACCATTCCAATCAGATGAACCACTCGTGAATCGGTTTGAGACTAGGTGAGAGCAATTTATTATCATAGTTTCTCCATGTTTCGAACCTTCCTTGTAGAAACTGTTGTGTTAAGCCAGATTCTACATGAAGGATCGCGTGGCCAAGTGAGAGGCGTATCTTTATCTGACAATAATTAACTTAATTCCCTTTAACTTGGTCAATGAGGCTTGCATGGCGGGTTAAGATGTTAATGCTGTTCGACTGCGGTATTTACTAGACACGAGAACGTGTCAATGACCGTGTAGATCCATGCGGTGACAAAATATGCACATGCCCTCGTCATGATTTTGCCTTGTCAGTCGGCGTAGCTGCGATTCACAAACAAAGCAACTCAAATGCTGTCTTAAATTATTAAATCATTACCCTTTCCAAAATGACAAAATCACCTGAGGTGCATGTGTAGCTAGAGTGCTTGTTCGGCCCTCCCACCACGCAATAGCGAGGTAGTGGCAGCGGGCTTCCCCTCACTATTACGAGGGTTGGCCGGTGGCCAGCCACCTCGTTGGCTACCGACCACCCATCGAGGAGCCATCAGCCATCGATCGAGCTAGTGGCTCGATCAGCGGCTAGGTGGCCTCAAGGCCTTGAGGGTCAGGGCCTGTGGCCTCGTGCCCTCGCCCTCGCTCACAATCTTTGCTCATGAGAGCAAGCGAGGACGGTGGATAGAGCGAGGGCGCACGAGATAGGTCGGTGCGAAATCGCCGATCGTGCCTCGCACGTGACAGTTTTGTGCCAACGCGTCAAAAACAAAACTCCATTTTGTTTTAGGCGAACTAAGCATTTTGAAGCTAGAAAGCTCCTGCAAAATCACGAGTTGGAGGTAATACCCCCTCGTTTCACACCCAAAACGAGGAGGGTGAGGTAAAAACGGAAATGCGCCACTAGAGACTTGAAGTATTCAAGTCTCCTTGAATGAGTCATTGATGATAATTGGACCCAAAAGTGACGCAGAGCGGAAAACCCCTCAAGCTAGCTATACACGCGATTCTTCAAACTCTGAGGATGATTTGGAGAAACGACATTGATAGTGTAACAAACTGGAGTCGTAGAAGGGTAGTAGAGTAAAAAAAAGCCCTCAGAACGGAATGTTTGGCCTCAGCGGCTCAACCAGCAGGTAAAATCACACGGGGTGGGCGCTGAAGCGCGACCTACCGACCAACGTATCGTCATAGGGAAGGATTCTGCAGGATATTTACTGCTCTGTTGATGTCATCAGATGGACCTGGAAAGTCCATCCTCTTCCACTGCGGCTAACTACTAACCAATCAGCAAAAGGGGAAATCCTGTCGTGGCAGATATTCATATCTGGGATAACACCCGACTTACCCACATTGCCTGTTTGGGTGTGTAAAATACCTGGTTGGTATTTCCTGGTCGGTTCTACCCAAGGGGTAGAGACCTGTTTTTTACCACGACTAGGTCGACGTGTTACATATAGTGGTTTTCAAACTAGGATGACTCTCGCGACTAAGTGTGAGATGGTTTTTTGTTGCTACAAGAGATGTAAAACGCCGCGAGTAGCTATAGCAGGAGCAGAAATGCCACAGAAGGGCAGAGGCTTAAAACTTATCCATTTCAAGCATTGTAAATTGGGTTAAAGATCCTACTCCACAAGGGGTAAGGTTGTTTTTTCTTGGACGGGGTGGGGAGTGCCCACCCTCAAAACCATCACTTTCCCCCCTTCACTCAAGACGTCCTCCTCAATTCTTCAACCGGAAATTGGGAAAGATTTTTTCCCTTAAGAACAGAAACTGTCACAACCTGAGAGGATAAGAAAAAGGATCGAGACAATGCTCAAGGAGTTTGTGGAGGCCTCCCCATTGTCATGCAACACAAAGGACCCGTCTCTACAAAGGCAAGAGACACGCCAAGAGGACTCAAGAGGAGGCCAAGGAATGCCAGAAGATGAGAAAGAAGACAATAGAGGTGAGGGAGAAGCCTGCGAGGATGGGAACTCTAAGTTGTAATTGACCCTCCTTGCCTCCTCCTCACCATAGGACAGGTGCTCAAATGTTTGTAGCCACTCTATATATTGTTCTTGGTTCTGTTTTCGTAGGATGTCTATCTTCTTGAATGCTGTGAGTCATGGCTTAGAGTTTTGTTGAGAATCCACGCGATTGTGCCGATCGTGGTGGTGTAGAAAAATAGTGTTTTTCTGCCACGTGATTCTGCCAACCTTGGCGACCTAGAAAGATAGAAATGAATTTTATCATTGCCTCACCGATCATGAGTGCAAGGTGAATTCGAGAGGCAACACCTCCTCGAGGTTGTGGGGTGACTCTCACAATGATATTCACATGCTAGTTGCATTGGCGATAGAATGGCCAGTGTCGGAACGTCCAAGACCAACAAGGGGAAGGTGGTGACGGTCTCACCACACGCCCTTGGCTGAATCCAAGTTTTGGGAGCCGTCGCTGCGATCATGGTTGCCAAAACATAGGCAACAATACCGTCCAGGGCAATCGGCGCCAAGCTCGACGACACCAAGAAGCGTGCGGTGGCCTAGAAGGTGCTCAACGAGCACGTTCACATGCACGTGGGTGACCCCCACATGACGGAGAGGGTGCTCGAGGAGGACTACCCAAGAGTGGACCCCAACAATGAGCATGGTGTTGACAATGGCAAAGGCGATGCGGATCGTAATTATCGCCATGGTCGTGCGGCGAACTTGAGCTAATCGCTTGAGAGGGATAAAATAGTCATTGGATTACTTAAAGCTGCCGACTGTAGTGAGGCTACCGGCAGCTGCACAGGCGCCAAAAGTAGCCATGCGTGAAGTTCCCCTCAGCACGAGCCAGACAACATCGACGTGAAAACATTTTGCAACGACTGCCTGAGACTTGCTGAGTTGGCTGCCAAGGCGACGGGCCGACTCAAGATCACCACTACTGGTGGAGGTGGGACATCACCCGGAGGAGTAGGAGCAGACCCCCCTTTCCACGATGTGGCTGTGATGGGCTACACCAATGCTCACTCAAGTGTCATCGTTGTCAAAAACCTCCTCCAAAAGGCGGGAATCCTCATAGTTGTGTACATAAACCGTACCCACTTGTAGGGGGTAAAGCTGCACGAATAGCGTAAGGCCCTTGAGGCTATCACCGATGCTTTGACGAAATCAGAGATGAAGTTCACGTTCATCAACCTGTTGGCCCATGTTGGGTAAAGCATCACGGACCTCGACCGTGATTTTCAGCTGTAGCTTCTTGCCGCTCATAAGGCAACCAGTCGATGCGACAACCTTGACAAGGCGTTGCAGAGCGTAGCCGAGGTACAGTTGCAGCAATGATTGCAATGGGCTGCATGTGCTAATGTCAACGCTAGTGGAAGCGATGACTTGCCTACCTTGACGACTCTGGGACTGGTCATGAACATGTCCTTCTACGGTGTGGACATACCTTGGAAGGACGTGAAGGTGACTGATTGACTGAATCACATGGAGCATGTTTTGCGTCTCCACAAAGTGCCATTCGGTCAGTGGGATGTCCTTGCAACAACGTGACTTGAGGAAAAACCCGTCAAGCATGTGGGTGAGAATTAAGACACAAAACAACCACACCTTAAGTGGTAGCCCATGCCGTGGAAGGCCTTCTGTGCTACCATACACAAGAAGTACACACAGCGCAAGGAGGCACAACCCGTCTTCCACAAGATCACGGACTTTAGGCAGCTGGGTAGCTCGCTCGAGGCCTACTTGAGTGAGTCCACCGCACTCGTGGAGGAAGCAGAAAGCTTCACCGAGGGCAATGGGACCCACACCTTCAAGTACTAGGAGGACTTACTGTTGGAGTACTTGCTTGATGGTTTGGCTAGCTAGAAGCTGAAGGAAGAGACCACAATGACAGCAATCGACCAAGCTTGAACAATCTAGAAGGCATTGCACAAAAATATGAGGAAAGTGTATTCCTCAAACGTGAAGCACAAGTCTGATTGATGGCCAAATGCACGTGCAGAGCAAGGTCGCGACATTTGCTTGGATGTTGCAGGGGCTGGTACATCATACAGACAACGAGACAAGGCCAAGAGTAAGTAGCTCGCAAACCCTCGAGTGAAGAAGGCTGGTGGATACAAAGTCTCCAATAACAAGTACAACCACGATAATGAGTATTTGTAGGTGGTGCGTGAGCGTTGTAGCGTTGCATTCTACAATAGGCACTGCCACAACTTCATGCAGCCTGGCCACTTGAGGGCCCAGTGCCCTGAGGCTGCAAGTGGTGGATAAGAGGCTGCTGAATTGGCTGCACTTGCGGTACCTTATGGGTGTTGTGGTGTAGCAGGAGGTCGTGGACAGAGCCGTGGAGAGGGCCGTGGTTGTGGCAATGGGCCCGGTCGTGGTTACAAAGAGGGTTGTGATGTGGGTTTTTCCCACCCCTAAGTGATGTTAGTGGGAACCACACCAGGACAATTTTAGATCACGAGGGTAGGTTCATGTTTTCAGATGGGGATGTTGAGATTTTGACAAGTTCAAACTTCTCTGTTGTTTTCCCTCCTCTTGTTGAACCTTATTGTGCACTTGCTTACCGACATTGCCCACTAAACCTTGCATCCACAAACGAGATGCATGGTCGAACGTGCTTAGTAGTGGCGACACCGACCACTGTGCAATGATTGTGTAATACAGTGATTGAAGCAAATGGCCTTAAAGTGGTGAGTTCAATTACGTCCATAGTACCACTGGTCGATGATTCTGACCCAATCAAACTTAGATACCGGAAGGTACTAGCCAACGTTACACGCGTCCATATGATTCGGACTTGAGCGGTGAATCATTGAAGTTGCGGTGCCCGTCGTACAGTTTTTGTGTTCATGACAAACTCAACTTTCCATCATTGAGCTTGTTTACTCATAAGACTGGAGGTGACATGACGATGCAATTCAAAGGACAACTTGTTGGTGCTCTGGTTATTGTATTGGCTGACACCGAGGGGTGTGACTCCTTTGTTAACCTTGGCTTTACGTGACAGGTGGGCCTAAAGTATGAGAAATTGAATGGCGCTGTTGTTGTCAATGAAAATCGTACTATACCCTTGATCGGTACCTGTAAGGCAAGAACTTTCATACAAGGATACACACACTGTGTCGCATTGAAGGTGCTCAACCTTTTGGACCCGTTTGACTTGTGCTAGGCAATCACCGGCTCTATAACAACAAGGCTCTGATGTGCTTTGAATCAAAGCACTTGATCCTTCAAAAGGGATAGCATTTTTATACATTGATTCCAAGTACAAAATTTTCAACGAATCGACTAGAAGTCCATGCTAAGTTTTATGCGATGCGGGCAAATAGACGTATTTAACAATAATGTTGATGCTTCTTTGCTCAGCTACAAAAAGTGGAGGATAACGTGAAGGAAGGCATACCACAAGAGATGAAACAATTTATTTGTGGATTCTTCAGGTGTATTCTAAGGCCCATTGACTGGGCTTCCACTAGAACGTGGCATGGGCCACACAACTCCGCTACAACCAAAGGCGACCCCTCCATCTAGACCCTTGTATCAGGTTGGTCCAGAAGAAAGGAGAGAGTCTGAATGCCAAATCAAAGAGTATCCTGCAAAAAGGTGGATTGAGTTAAGTTGTTTGCCGTAAGGTACGGTCCTTTTTTCAAACAAAAAGAACGGTGGTTCACACATTTGCGTGGACTACCGGGACATGTCACGTATGACGGGAAATGATGTATCCAAAACAACGGTTTGAATGTACTTGGGACACAATCAGTTTTGAGTTTTATGCTTTGGGCTAACAAAGGCTCAAAAAATGGGCTCCTATAGCCTGCCAAAGAGAAATGAACCAAATGTTCACTAAGAAAATTGGCCAGTTTTTCTTGGTTTACCCGGACGACATCCTAGTCCTCTCAAAATCCATGTAATAGCATATAAAACATCTGCATGAAGTCATTGAGATCCTTGAAGAACAAGGTTTTCCACAAGATGAGCTCGAATACCTTGGACACATAGTTGGCGAGGACGACATCCGTGTCGTCCCACAAAAGGTCCAAGCCGTGGTGGATTGGCTGTGCCAAGAAAACACTGGGTTGATTCGGTCTCTCCTCGGCCTTGAAAACTAATTCTAGTAGTGTATGCAAGGGTATTTGACCCTGGTAGTGCCGCTAACCAGGCTCACACGAATACATGTGCATTGAGATTGGACATGTGACTATGATGATTTCCTCAGAGTCAAAGAGCTTCTATCCACCATGCCCATCTTAGCTCTTTTGGACCCTTCGCAATCATGGGAGGTGCGATGTGATGCATCGGTAGTAGGATTTGGAGCAATCCTCATGCAAAACGGTCATCCAGTTGCATATGAGAGCCAGAGGCTCATCCTCGCGGAGACGTCGTACACGAATGGGGATCAATAGCTCCTTGTGGCGGTACATGCATTCAAGATCTGGCGTTGCTACCTTCATGGCACTGAGGTACATGTTATTGTCATGACCGGCCACAACCCATTGGTGTTTTTTCAAACACATCCAAAACTGTCAAGATGATAGGCACGTTGGAGCAAATACCTAAGCTGATTCTTGTCCATATGGAAACATGAGCCAAGAACCATTAACGTGGCCGGTCCAGTAAGCCAACAACTTTTGGAAATTAAAGCAACCACCAAAGGTAGTAGGTCTTTCATGGCCATTGTGACAACAATAGTGCAAAATCCAGACCCCTATACCTCTAAGGAAACCACCTCAAGAGATGTTAGACTACAAAAACTTTAGAATTAGAATCGGTGTGGGATACGGTGTTTTTTGTTTTTTTTTTTTTGTTTTGTTTCAAGAATCTCAGAATTTGGACAGGTATAGATGGGTAGAGGTCACAGGAATCTTGCGGCATGAATAACAAGTTCTTGTGCCAGACTTGGTAGACCATCGAGCGAAGATTATCTCCCAATTCTACGACCCGCTGGTCGGAGGTCATGTGGGACCTCTCAAAACCAGAGTATTATTTTGGACCACTATTAGTGGTCAGGGTGGAGTGCTGACATCCATAAGCATTGCAGGAATTGTGACCAGTGTCTTCAGAACAAGACTAGTTAAGAGAAAACACGTTGGACTCCTCCAACAGCTTCCCACACTTTGGACTTCATAACTCGTCTTTGGGACATGGCCCGCGGCCACGATGAAACACTAGTGCTTGTGGATATTCTGACAAAGATGACAAACTTCATTCCTACAACCACTCATGTGATTGTAGAGGAGACCACTCGTCTCATCTTTGAGGGTGCTGTGAAGTACCACAGCTTGCCGTTGTGAATTATCTCCGATTGAGTTGGAAAAAATGCTAGTAAGTTGTAGAAAAAAATGCATGAGTACTTTGATAGCGAGTCACAAATGTGGAAAGCATTTCACCCTCAAATTGATGGACAACAAGAGCACATGAATAATAGTCCAGAGTAGATGCTCCGCATGTACATGGGCCATGTGAAAGAAAACGGGGAAGAATTCCTAGCACCAGTAGAGTTTGCGGAGAACAACTCGATGGACAACTTCATGAACAATTCCACACAGTTCACACTGTTTGTGTTGAACAGTAGTTGGGATCTAGTGGTGCCCTCGTCATTGGTGAAAAGTGGGAGTATAAGAGGATAGGTTCCTTCTGCTCAAGCCTTTGTTGAACGCATAGACTCCATGTTATAGGAGGCAAATGGTTACCTTCACGCACCTCAATAATGACAAAATGCACGTGCCATGAAAAGTGGCCATGAGGTCTCATTTGACATTGGTGACAAAGTACTGCTTAGCATTAAGAACCTTTGGCTGAAGTCGCCAGAGGCGCAAAAAATTCTATTGAACAAGATTGGGTTGTTTTCCATCGTGGCATGCATTGGGCCAGTGGTATACCGATTGCTGCTTCTATCAAGTATGAAGATACATGACGTGTTTAATGAGATCCTGGTGGTTCCATACATGGCAGAAGGAACCATTTAGCCACCGCCAGAAGTCCTTGCTGCCGATGACCAGTATGAGGTCCTTTGCCTACTCTAGCACTGAGAGCGTACACTCCTATAAAGGAGTACCTCGTTCATTGTGCTGGTTGAAGACCTGAACATAACTCATGGGAGCCCGAAGCTCAGTTTCCCACTGGGGTGGTCAACGAGTACTGGAGCAAGCTTGAAGATTGCGTAGATCAATGATCTATCGTGGTTGGGGACACCACCTGAACGTGGAAAATGTGAATAATACTCCCACCGGACGACATCTGTGGAGAGAAAACATAAGAGGTTGGGGAAGTTCAACATGGTTGCCAGGCATACGCTCCAACCTAAAGGGGGGAAGGCTTCTAGCTATGCAGACCAACAAGCTCTACCTTAGGTTGAAGTGCCATGAACGTGTCCATGTTTAGCTGGTCACTGAAATCATCGATTTCTTTCACAATGTTGACGAATCACTATCTGACACTCTCACTGGTCGCCTGTGAACCGGGACTGCTCATAAAAAGTGGGGAGGAATTTAGCGGGAGGGCCGGTTTGGCCCTCCCACCTTGTGATAGCAAGGGATTGCCTGCGAGCCACCCCTCGCTATTGCGAGGATTGGCCGGTGGCCAGCCACCCGCTCGCTACTGGCTGGCCAACAGCCGGCGGCCGGTCAAGTCACCGGCCGGCCACCGGTTTGCAATCCACCAGCTGCTGATTGAGCTGGTTGCTTGATTGGCACCCATGAGGCGATGAGGCTCCAAGGGTTGAGGCCTGTATCCTTGTATCCTCACCCTCGCTCACCCTCCTTGCTCGCAACAGAAACCGAAGACAAGGGGTAGAGCAAGAGCAAGAGGGAGGAGTGCACGAGAGAAGCCGACACGCAATCGTTGATGTTGCCTTGCACGCGATGATTTTGTGCCAACACGGAAAAATCAAATCTCGAGTTTGTTCTAGTCAAACTACTAGTTTCAAATCCAGAGAGCTTGTGCATGCTCACGAGTTTGAGGTAGCCCCCTCCCCCCCCCCCCCCCCCCCCCCCCCTTGTTTGGGATCCAGAATGAGGGGGCGAAATGAAATGGAAATTGGCCTCTAGAGACTTGATACATTCAAGTCTCCCTACAGGGGTTGTTGACGATGATTGCCTCGAAGAGTGACACGGAGGGAAAAAGCCCCTTGAGGTAGCTCCGGACACGATTCTATGAACTACGACGGTGACCTAAGTGTAAGGATTGGAGACAACCGTTATAGCATTTTTTGACCCCAAGTTTGACGCAAATTCACAAAAACATTTCATCATTAGTCTCCAATGTTCTGGTAGGTCCTTCTGAAGCAAAACTCCGATTCTTGAAGCGCCATTCCGTCGGATGTCTATGTGTGGCTTGTTAATGGTTTGGTTGGAGGAACTCTTTGGAAAAAATGTTTGGAGTGTAGCATTGATGGTGTTGCTTTTTGGCTAGATTCTTATTCATGGTACATCTTGGATGTTGTCTTTCACGGATGTTTTTGTTTACAACATGACTCAACACACCTATCTATAATCCATCACTTTTTCTCTTGTGCTAGATTTTTCCAGATAAAGCAAACGTGCAAAGTCAAATGGAAGGGTCACGTTCCCTTATTCAGGCATGAAATGTTTTTGTACGATTCCCTTCTCACCCAAATTAGCCTTTTGACTGGCATAGAGGATAGTTAACTATAGGGGTACAAGTCTTTGATAAAGTATTGATTAGAATGCAGCATAAACTAGACATCATCACGCCACCTTGACATTTCTTAAACATACGCTGTCGGAAGAGGCACCTGTCTTCGTCATGACACTTTCTAGACATTCAAGGTAAGTGTGTGGCACATACAAAGCAGCTAGGATTTTGTTTTTCCTTTCAAAACATCATTCTATGGGAGCACCCCTGTATCATAAATGTCATTGCCTTGTTCCCCAACTGAGTACATAGGGTTTGGAAGTCATTTATAACGACTTCACGCCAGTAACACATTGGTTATTAGTAGTCGACTGTCGAATGGTCACATTATTCCTTTCCTACTGTTTCCCCTAACATTGGATTCCAACGTCAAAAGCAGTGACAATGTTCCTTTAAGAGAGGTTTTGAAGTGGCTACCAGAATGATAGTCTACTCCTAAGACATTCCTTTGCGCCGGAACCACAACTATGCATCACTAGAGTACATCGCTCGTGCCAAAGAGGTCCTTGTATGTGCCATACAAGCTCCTATTTTCAACCTAACTCGTGTCGATCATCCATCCACACGCTGCCATGGAACACCAACGTTTTTGCGACCACCCACGTCTGGCACTCATCTGCCGCACATTTCAACTTAGAGCACAACTACTCAATCTCCTGTATGAAATCATGATTAACATAGTTAACCAGATTATTTGCCGCTTACATCAACGTCCCATGATGGATGGGGTGTTTTACAGACCTACACAAATGAACGAGTTGAAAAAAGGCTACCCTCGATACCTCTTAAATATGAGTTGCATGGACTACTGAGCAGTGCATGATCTTGTTCTTCTGTACAAACACCTTGCTCCATGAAACGCATGTGACAATGGAGGCTGAACTCTTGATCTTCCTTGAATGTGTATGCTCTGAATCATCTATGAAACAACTAATGGAGCAGTTCCAACACGTAGCACCTACGATGTCGGGGCTTATAGAACCATGTGTCGTCACGCAGGTCCCCTAGGACGTCCTCATCTCACACAAGGCGACAAAAATTCCTGGAGGAGGCGTCTGCGTCACGACACAACCTGCTCATGCATTCTTGCACTCCTTTGTATGTACATGTTAGAAACATACTGTACTCTATGTTGCATAGAGGAGCGCCATTATTCATAAAGGTGGTCTGCCACATCCTCTACATTGGAAATGGGGAGAACCCCGCCTTAGGTCGTCCGCACGACGAGGAGGATTCCTCGTTGACCAGTTTTGAGAACTGGAAGCTTTGTACGAGCTTCCAAATTGCATAAGAAAAACCAGACAGTGCCTCGCACTATCCAGCTGCCACTTGAGGCCTTGCAATTTCCAACAACGGAAGGTGAGTCCATCGATATTCACGATGAGCTCCACAGTGATGGAGGTAGGGTACCAAAAAGTGACTAATGCAAGTTTCTTGATACAAATCATTAAGTACAACAGATGCACAGAGGATGACTTCTTGGTTTTACAGCACTTTCCGAAAATCAATTCGGAGTCCATTTGAGGGAGACATGGAATTTCAAGATTTGGGAATAGTGGGTCCGGTTCAAGTGACAGCTCCTATACTACCAGCACCAATGACGGCCAGAATCACTGGCAAGGGAGGCTTGGAACGGTCTTCAAGGTAGAAATACAGCAGGGGGGCCTTCAGGGAACTTCAACAACGGACCCCACCAAGATCATTGGTTGTACACACGGCATGGATGGTAGTTACATTGTGTGAGAGTGTGACTGCCACTCATCCTACTAGGTTAGGAGTGTGCTAAGAGGTGAACTTTGATAGAGTAATTCTCCCAGCTCCATGTGCCAAATGAGGCACAATGAGGGTTGTTTGAAATATTTGCTAATGTATCTTCTCAACCATGAGTCAAACCAACCACTTACACTCTCTACACAAATTTACACGCTCCTGTGTTTTTTTCTCTGCAACCTGCAACTTGACTCTCACGTACAGTTGGTCCTGCCTAGCGGCTCTTGGTGTGCCTGATCATCTCCCTGAGGGCTGTCCAAACTTCTACCGAAGATATCAAAGCTAGAACAGGTTCTTACCTCTCCCTGGAGGCATCCCTTGTACATTGGTGTGTGAGAGAGGCCGTTCGTGGACTAATGTTGCAGTCAACATGGCAACACCTGGTTCCATGGTGGCCGGCATCAACATCGCCGAGAACTTCTTAAACTGGAGCAACAACATGAAGATGGTTTTGTTGGAGAAGGGACTTTTGGAGCCACATGAGTGAGGCTGAATCTGTTGAATCCACCCTCTCCATTACTGAGGCACGTACCCATTGTGAGAAGTGCGACCAAGCCCTCGCCACCATCTACCTCCACCTCGCAGAACAACAACAAAAAATCCTTATTCGCGGCATCCTCATCCCAAAAGAGGTTTAGAACAAGCTTGCGTCCATTTATTCTTTCAAGTCAATCCTCATGAACATGTAGCTACATCGTCGTTTTCACACCGTTAAGATGGATGAGTCGGGCTCCATGATTGACTATCTCAACATTGTGAAAGATTTGGGTGAACATCTTACTGCGATTGAGGACACTATCAAGGAACTTGTTATCATGCTGACCATCCTTTCTGGCCTCCCTAGCAACTACACTCCTCTCATTGCTGCCCTGGACCAACGTGGCGACATGCTCTTGCTTGATGACATGGAGGACAACATGCAATTTGAGGAAGAGTGCTACAAAGGAGGGAGGAGGAGGGAGCGCACTGGACGTGGTCCTCATTAACAACATGAGTCATGGGAGTGGTGCTGCAAAAACCAACGGTGAAAGAGGTGGAGGGAAGAAGAAGAGCAAGTGCGACTATTACAAAAAGCTCGGCCACTGGTTGTGAGAATGCCAGAAGAAAAAGGCAGGCCTTGCGAATGGGGTGGGAAAGGGGAGGGGTAATATTTCGACGCCTCTGCCAACGCCGCATATTGGGATAGTGGATTCATGAGCACCATCCGGGTCCTGTACATCTGCGCCAACACCGCCTTGTTCTTGATCATCGACTCAGGAGCCACTCGGCATGTTACCAGTTTCCAGGAGTGTTTTTTTGTCTACACCATTATTGAACCTCGCCGGGTGTACATGGGTGACAATCATGTGCAGATGGTGGTGGGAGAGGGTGAGATTGTCTTTTGTGCTTCTGTCCAGGGGAAGTATGTGCAACGTCGTGTGGAGGGGGTGCTCCATGTTCTTGGGTTAGCAGCTAACCCTCTCTATGTCTACTCTCTCATCTCCCAAGGCCTGTAGGTCCATTTTGAGAATGGTGGTTGCACCATCTCAACACGTGCGGGCTAGGTGCTTACAAAGGTGGACAACGATGATGGCCTATACATACCTTCTGTGGGATTGGAGAAGGGAGCTACCTCAGTTACAGCTGCGAGAGTCGGAGTCAACGATATCAGCTTGTGGCATCGCCGGCTTGTACACCTTGGCTTCGGCGCCAACAACTCCATGCATAAGACGGATTGCGGCCTGCAACTGAAGGAGATGAAGCAGCCCAATGCGTAGGCCTACAAGAGCTGCATCAAGGGAAAGCAGGCCCGCTCTCCATTGAATAGGGAGGAGAAGGTGGCACTTGAGCTTCTCTCTCTTGTGTACCCTCACGTGTGTGGTCCCATGAAATCACAGTCCTTTTCCGGAAAGCTGTACTTTGTCACATTCATTGATGACAAGTGATGGAAGGGTGTTCTTTCTGGCTGGAAAGGATGAGTGCTTTGACGTATTCAAGGCATGGGTGGGTGCTACACAGAAAATGATTGGCTGGGGTCCGAAGGTGCTTTTCATCGATGACATAGGGGAGTACCTCTCTAATGACTTCCACGACTTCCTTAAGCACCGGAAGATCCGACGTGAGGTGATGCCACCCACAATACCATAGCTGAATGACATGGCTGAGCATTCTAACCGCACACTCATGGAGCGTGTCCATGGCATGCTCAAGGACGCCAAGCTTCTGCCAACATTCTGGATGGAGGGAGTCAACACCATTGTAGGCCTGAAAAACCGGAGCTCGACACATGGACGGGACGCAAGCCGACTGTCACACACCTAAAGGTGTTAAGGTATAATGCATGTGTTGATGTGCTTGTCGCTAAATGCAACAAGCTGGATACCAAGGGTGTGAAGGCTTCCTTCCTCAGTTATGACACCATAGGATAATGCCTGTACAACCTTGCCACACGCAAGATTGTTCGCAGCCATGATGTGATATTCAAGGAGAACCTGATGGACTGGAATTGAAACCCTATGGGAGTAGTCACAGTTACACCAACTCTACAGATTGTGGGAGCCGAAGAGCTTGCAACTGCCGAGGAGCGAGCGGAAGGTAGTGGTGTCAAGGTAACAGAGGCAACCAAGGAGGCGAAGCAGCCAGCAACCAAAGCAGACAAGGAGGAACAGCCAAGCAAGCAACAATAGCTGTAACTGGGATCCATGGTGCGGATGGTCTCATGGAGCCGCCGTGGTGATCCGAGCACCTTGCAAGCAAGCAAAGACCGCTAATAGAGGTGCAAAACATGTGTATTTTTTTCATCTGCACAGGAGTCTTCTGACCTCAAGCTCCTCTTCCTCACTATCTGTGATAACCCAAAAACATTTAGCAAAGCCATGCATAGTGACGATGCAGCAGATTGGTGTGCCCTAGAAGACGAGGAGGAGTACAAGACACTCATGAAGAACGACACTTCGACTCTTGTAGAAGCTCCATGTGGCAACCGGGTGATCTGCTCCAGGTGGATCTTACGATCCAAGCGCGGTGCTAATGGTAAGGTACTCAGGTAGAAATCACGACTGGTTGCGAAGGGATATGCACAGACTAAGGGTGTGGATTACAACAAGACGTTTACACCTATCACAAAGTTTGTCAGTGAAATCTGAGACTCTTGCTTCTCATGTTCATTCCTGTGAATCACCTCACAGGTTCAAATCCCCCTATGAGCATTATTCCCAAACCCAGCTCACCATTTCACCCCTTACAATGGCTACCCCGCCTATTTGCCCCTTCTTGGGCTACCCCACCCATTTACCACCAAACCTACTCCATGCATTATCCCATCTAGGGACTGCCCCACCTTGTCCCTCTTCCCAAACAGGCCACACCGCTACTTCACCCCGCATTATCCTTCCCCCAAATCTGGGCAACCTCACCTTCCCATCACCTCACCTCCCTACCACCTCACCTTCCCACCACCTCACCTTCCCACCACATCACCTCCCCACCACCTCACTTCCCCACCTCACCTTTCCAACACCTCACCTCCCGACCTCACCTTCCCACCACCTGACCTCCCCACATCAGCCCCACACCTCACCTCCTCCCCACCTCACCTTCTCACCAACTCACCTCCCCACCACCTCACCTTCATAGCACCTCACCTCACCCCACTTGCTGTTTAGCTTCCGGTTTTACTACTTAGGCCACAAGTTGTCATAGCTCTCACTCATTGATTCAGTCCAACACATTCGTTGTGTTCTCATTCTTGACATGGCATCAGAGCTCAAGTGACCCTCCTGTCGCCTCCCTCCGCCGTCTCCATCACGGCCATCACTTCGCTCCAGCACACGTCTGTCGCAAGCGTTTTGTTGTCCGGGCTTCGAAGCCGATTTTGGCTAGAAAAGAATCCACTGCAAAAGAATCAATTTTTAGGATTTTCCTCAACATAGGCAATTTTCTGTCCACGACTTCCGTCGCAAGCGTTTCGCCTTCGGTCCTCTCACTCCAATTTCCTTTGGAGCTAATTGGAGTCATCCTCTTCCTCTACCTTTTAATTGTAGAAAAATCCGTTTTCGGATTTTCCCTCGGCTCTCCCGGACATCGGCAGATTTTTTCCTACCTCATCCGTTGCGAGCGTTTCGCCTTCGGCACTCCCACTCCAAAAATTTCTGGTCCCCCTCCTTTTTGGCCTCCTCCCCCACCTTTCCATCGCAAAAAAAAGATTAAAAGGACACTTCCCACTTTTCTGACCTCATTTTTTTCTCTCTCCCCGGCTGCCCACCCGCCTTCTCTCAACTCTCCCTTCATGGCCTCCGTTGCTGCCATGGGCGGCTCTCTCCTTGACATCCCCAAACTTGCCGCCAAGCGCGCCGGAACCCATAACTACAAGCTGTGGGCATTCAACCTTGGCATCTGCTTTGGCTCTACCGAGCAAAAGGGAATTCTCCTCCGCTCCATCATCCGCGACACTGGCTCCGACGCACCTCCTACCAACCCCACTAACACCGCCAAGATCGATGCATGGGAGCTTGCGAACAACACTGCTCTCCTCGCCATCCTCGCCACTACCTCCCCCGACCTCCATGACAACATCTGCGCTCTTGGCGATGACGCTAAGACGGTGTGGGCTGCGTTTGCGGCTCACTTCAACACTACAAACTTAACCTTGTGCGACATCAAGATTATGTCACTCTTCAATGTACCCTGCTCCACCCACTCCGACATGGGCGGATACATCGCTGCTTGCACCACTATTGCCTCCGACCTCAAAGAGATGAAGGTAGCTATGCCGGAAGTGTTGGTGTGTACATGTATCATTGCCGGCCTCCCACCCCGCTTCGATGTCATCCGCCAAATCCTCCTTCAACTCTCCGACGACGAGGTCAAGCTGGACCAAGCCTCTCGGCTTAGGGGCACGGGAGGGGCGAGGAGGATGGGAGGTGGCTTTGGTCTTGCCGAGGGTGCAAGAGGGACAAGCGGGGGCGGGAAGAGTAGGAATAGGTGGGAGACGCGGGAGACCGACGTCCATATTCTTGGATGTGAGGCGTTGGATGGCGGCGAAGTTAGGATGGCAAAGTCGATGATGGTGGAGAATGAGAGGGTTGGAGATGTGACTGCACAAGCAAGTCGGACAAGGAGAGGCGGCAAGGGTTGGTTGTGAGCGAGGAGTGGAGAGGCAGTAGAGGCTTTTTGAGAGGCGGAAGGTGATGAGGTGAGAGCCAAAGGAAGTGAGATGAGCTTCGGTGCCGAAGGCAGGAAAGGTAATGGTGACGTCCTCTTGTTGGAGTTGACGAACGGAGAGGAGATTGGTGCAAAGAGAGGGAACATGGAGGCACGGAGATAGATCCATGAGGGGAAGCAGGTGATGAGAGGGTGGCTTGGGGGTGGCACGTGGCACTCATGGAGGTGGTTTCTCCATTGATTGTGACGGGGGAGGACAGTGGAGATATGTGATTGGCATCTTGAAGAGAGTGGGATGTCATGCCGGAGTCAAGTGCTTGTTCGGTAAAGAGAGAGGGAGACACGGTGTAGATCGAAAGTCCTTGATTCATGTCATGAACAAGAGGGAGGGTAGTGCTAGCTACCGGGGCCACATAGCTAGCAACAAAGGGAGGCTTCCATGAAGCTTGGCGGTCGCGGCGAGCCTTGGATCGGATGTCCGTCCAACGGGAATAGTCGGTGTACTTGCGGTTGGACGATTCCGCAATCTATTGGTCAGTTTGGGCGTGGTCACACGTGGACTAAGGGTGGTTGAGGCCACTGTATACCGTGCCCTTGAGTGGGCCATGGAGAGGTGCATATTGGCACGCTGGAAACTTGTTTGGGCGGATGGGGGCGGCATAGACGGAGGTGCCACCGGAAGGAGGAGACTGTGCGTGGAGGTTCATTACCGCGGCTTGGTGTTGATTCTTGGAGTGATAGTCTTGCTCCGTAGCCATAAGCTTGGGGGCGATGTGCTGCCTTTCATGCTGGTGGGGTGAATCAGGTCCTTGTGGACCTGATTCACCCCACCTCTCTCCAAGGTCACTCCTATTTCCTCATTATCATTGATAACTCTACCCGTTTTGGATCTAGACTCCCGCTTGCCTCCAAATCTGATGCACGGAGCACCTTCCTTGCATGGGCAAACCATGCATCAGCCCGATTTGGCCGCAACATTCTCCATCTTTGCTTCGTCTGTGGAGGCAAATTCCTCTACACTCTCCTCTTTGAGTATTGCGACCACCACGGCATTGACCATCAACTCACTCTTCCCGAGTCACCCAACAAAATGGCATTGCCGAACGTCGCAACGATGTCCTTCTCGCCATTATCCGCACTCTCCTTGCTCGTGCTTTGGCACTAAAGTCTTATTGGGCGTACGCTTTCCGCTACGCCTCCCGCGTCCACAACCTCTACCCTTCCTATATTCTCCCGGATGTTACTCCATGGGAGGTATGGTTTGGTAAGAAACCGGACGTCTCCAATCTTTGCGTGTGGGGTTCTACGGCGTATGTCCTCCTCACCAAGTACCAATGCTCGCAGCAACACACTTCCAAGGTTGAACTACGCGCCGTCCCTCACATGTTTGTGGGCTTTGCTCCAAAGTCAATTGGCTACGTGTTCCTTGACCCCGCCATTGGACAAGAGATGCATAGCATTGATGCCGCCTTCGACGAAACCCTCCCCTTCCTCCCCGCTACCTCTCACTCCACACCCGCTCTTGAGTGGGCCCACTTTGATGTCCTCCCCTCTCTGCCGCCTCTCCCGACCTCATCCTCCACGACTCCTCCGAGCCCTTCCCCCACTTCCTCCCTTGCCGGTTCTCCCCCTCCTCCTCCCGCCACCTCACCTCCATCCTCCCCTCCCGGATTTCACCTTCCTCCTCCCTCTCCTCCCAGCTCTCCTCCAATATCCGCAGTTCCTCCCCCTCCCCCCTCTCCCCCTCTGACTTCCCCTCCTGCACCCCTCCGCTTGGTCCCTTCTTCCTACCCCCCCATCGGTGTCCGCGAGCTTCGCGGTCTTGGCCTCCTTCCCCCTTCATCCTCCTCTACCTCCCTCCCTCCCTCCTCCCTACCCACGCTTCTGCCTCACCCTTCCACCAGCCCTCGTTGCTCCTCCCACCTTCATTCACCCCTCCCTCGCAGTGGTGACCTTGGGCTCGTTGAGGACAGTCGTGAAGAAGTCCTCTCCCTCACAAATTCTCTTGTAACCCTTCCTCATTGGCTTCACCATGGTCCCTCTCATCCTGATTTTCACCACAATTCAGTCCCCACCCTCTCTCCTCCATCCACTCTTCTCCTCTCCATCACCACTACTCCCTCCCCTCCCATCCCGGTTCCCGCCACCTTTGAGCAAGCTCTTGGTGGGCCTCACGTCGCGAAGTGGCGCGTTGCAATGGACAGTGAACTCGCCAACTTTCTGTCTACCGACACCTACTCAGAGGTTTCTCGCCCTTCCACCACCAACATGGTGAATGGAATGTGGATCTACTGGGTCAAAGTCGCCCTTGGGAAGCCCATCGAGTTCAAAGCCCGGTACGTCACCAATGGTTTTTCTCAACGGAACGGCGTTGACTTCGTTGACACTTACTCTCCCATAGCCAAACTCACCACCTTCCGCATCCTCCTCCACATTGCTGCCGCTTGCGATATGGAGCTCCACTCCATGGATGTCTCCGCTGCTTTCCTTCAAGGTGATCTTCATGAGACTATATTTCTTGAACCTCCTAAAGGTCATCCCACCACCCTCTCCGACGCCATTTGGTGCCTTCATCGACCCGTCTACAGCCTGAAATAATCATCCCGCAAGTGGCACTCCAAGCTACAATCTGCTCTCATCTCCCTCGGGTTCCACGCTGCACAGTCCGACGCTAGTCTCTTCATCCGCACTTCCTTTTTCGGTTGCTTCCTCCTCGCGTACGTTGACGACATGACACTTGCCTCTAGTGACCTCGCCGAGCTCGTTGCCCTCAAAGAAGTCCTCATGCAGCAATTTACCATGAAGGATCTCGGCGAGCTCACCCACTATTTGGGTATGGAGGTTTGGCGGGACCGCCCCAACCGCACCGTCACCCTCACTCAAGAAACGTACATGAATACCATCCTCCTCAGATTCAGACACCTCCAATCCAACGGCGCGAAAATGCCTCTCTCCACCGAGCACGGCCTCACCGACCCCTTTGTCTCCACCACCATCCCCTCATTGGACCCCTTTCCTGAGTTGGTTGGCTGTCTCACGTATGCCATGGTCTGCACCCTTCCTGACCTGGCCTACCCTCTCAGCGTCCTCTCTTGCTTTGTTGGACTTGGCCGCTTCTCCACCTACCACTGGCGTCCGGCCAAACGGGTCCTCCGCTACCTCCACTCCACTCAAGCGTACGGTCTTACTCTTGGTGGATCTCTGGACATCTCTCTCGAGGGTTTCGCCGACTCTTCTTGGGCGGATGACCAAGCGGATCGCCGTTCTACCCAAGGCTATGGTTTTTGCCTTGGTTTTGTTCTCATCAGTTCGCGATCCACTGGATTTTCTTCCGTCTCTCTCTCCTCTTGCGAGGCGAAACTCTACGCCGGCACCATGGCGGCACAGGAGGCTACCTGGCTTTGCACCCTCCTCTGCGAGCTTGGCCATCCTCAGCCTCAACCCCGCTTGTGGTGCGACAACGCCAGCACCATCGCCCTCACCAAGGATCCGGTGTTCCACGCACGTACCAAGCACATCGAGCTTCGGTACTTCTACATGCACGACCAAGTGCAGGCTGGTCACCTGGACATCCGCCACGTGTCCTCTGCGGCCAACTTGGTGGACATCTTTACCAAGGTCCTCTCCCATAAAGACCACCACCGCTGCCTTCCTCTCCTCGGCCTTCGCCCTCCCTAACTTCAAGGGGTGTCAATGTGAGCACCAAGATTCTAAGGGGTGCGTGAGTAAAATCCGAGACTCTTGCTTCTCACGTTGATTCCTGTGACTCACCTCACAGGTTCAAATCCCCCTTGAGCATTATTCCCCGACCCAGCTCACCATTTCGCCCCTTACAAAGGCTACCCCCCTTTTTTCCCCTTCTTGGGCTACCCCACCCATTCACCCCCAAACCTACTCCATGCATTATCCCATCTAGGGACTGCCCCACCTTGTCCCTCTTACCAAGGCTACACCGCTACTTCACCCTGCATTATCCTTCCCCCAAATCTGGGCAACCTCACCTTCCCATCACCTCACCTCCCCACCACCTCACCATCCCACCACCTCACCTTCTCACCACATCACCTCCCCACCACCTCACTTCCCCACCTCACCTTTTCAACACCTCACCTCCCGACCTCACCTTCCCACCACCTGACCTCCCCAAATCAGCTCCACCCCTCACCTCCTCCCCACCTCACCTTCTCACCAGCTCACCTCCCCACCACCTCACCTTCATAGCACCTCACCTCACCCCACTTGCTGTTTAGCTTCCTGTTTTACTACTTAGGCCACAAGTTGCCCTAGCTCTCACTCATTGATTCAGTCCAATACATTTGTTGTGTTCTCATTCTCAACAAAATTTCCCTCCATCTGTGCAATCCTTGCTCTTGCCACTGCCATTGATTGGGATGTGCACCAGATGGATGTGACGTGTGCATTTTTGAATCCCGATTTTGAGGAGGATGTGTACATGGAGCAGTTGGAGGGGTACATGGTGGAATGTCAGGAGAACCATCCGTGCAAGCTTGTGAAGACACTCTACGACCTGAAGCAAGTGCCACGTCCATGGTACCACAAGATTGATGAGCAGCTTGCTGGCCTTGGTTTTGTGCGCAATGAGGCAAATCATACGGTCTATGGGTACACACAAGACACAAGCCAGGTCATCATCCTACTCTATGTTGATTACTTGCTCATTGCCTCTGACTCGAAGTCTCTCCTTGACAATTGTAAGCCGTCCCTTGCCGCGTTCTCTTTGCATTTTTCCCCTTATGCTTGTGCTACTTCTAGCGCTCACACGCCCCCTGTTCTCTGATACCAAGATAGAATTAATTAGGGCATGCAGGCCCATGCAAGAAATGTCATGAGCTCTGTGTGTGAGAAGTAGACAGTGAAGGCCAAATCTGGCCAAGTCTGAAACACATTTAAGAATAAGGGGAGTTCACAAATGAGCCCCTAGTGTGTTTATGTAGGGGCGCCAGCAGCTAGCAGCATCCGGCCCCGTCAACCTCGCTGAGCCTAGACGAGTCAGCGGGGAGAGCACACTGCATACGCCACGCGAACAACAAAGGTGGTCTCCTCGAGGCACCGGAATAGGTCTCCGAGTGCCCGGGTCTCGGCCACCAAGAGAATACGAGCAGTGCTAAAAACAGTCCAAATCAGCGTCTTGATATTGCAATCGGCTTTCCAAACATCGGAAGCACTATAACAGCCATCAGGTCTCCTCGTCACACCGTTACAGTCCACCGGGTGCACGAATCTCAACCCACGGAGAAAAGTCTCCTAGCTCCCGACAAGCCAACCATGTTGGCGGAACGCATCGATCGCGTCTTGCCGGTGCTATTGTAGATACTGGAGAAGTCTCGAGACACTCCGAAGGCCCGTCGTGTCGTCACACTCTCCTCTACCCTATACCACTAACGTGGGGTAAATGGGTAAGCCATCAGCGTCACTCGTGACGGGTGGAAGCCACACAACCCAATAGTGAGGTGGTGATCTGCGTTAATGACCATCCAACACAAGCAGGAGACCGAGGGAACCCATCAAATGGCTCACGGCAACTGTTGTGCAACACTGTTGGTTTTTGCGCACCTCTCATTGTGCTCTATTGTGTCCTCCCGGCTTGCGTACATCGGCATGCAGATGATTAACGGTGAGACTCGACACTACTGGAGTGTTGTCTGGTGGAGCCGACGCACACTGAGTCCTACTCGCAGTTTGCTGGAGCCTCCTCCCTCCCGCGACGTGCTCAGCTTCATCGGCAGGCCTCCTTGGCGGTCAGGCTGCCGGCGGTCACTACCACCGTAGATGCTGTCTACATGCACCCAACACTATTTCTGATTGTGCCATTGCGTGCACATCATCATGCTCTGTCTAGGGTCCATGTCTCTTGCACTCTTTGGCATCATGGACCGTCGTAGGCATTGCCTGTGTTCGGACAGTCATAACTCCTTGCTGCTATTTTCCTAGCTGATTCTGACTGCACGACTGCGTTTGCAACGTCGGTATGATGGCATGGTCCAGGTTTCAGGCAAAACGGATGACGCCCGGGTTTTGGGCTGTCGGGCGTCTGGCAGGGCTCACTGAGAAAACCCTGCCTGCCAGAGAATAGGTCTAGGACTATGTTCTGATTGGCTGGTTAGCTGAGTAACAAGTTCTACACTAGTGGGGGGGAGCTAAAACTTAGAGGGATCTCCCATTGGTGCTTATTCTTCATTCCTAATCAGTCACTTTAAGTTTTCAGCTACTTTCTGGCGCTAACACTGGCGTGCGCATTTCTGAGTAACAAACCTAGAGCTTCTAGACTTAGTCTCTAGAGCAACAGACTGAGGGGGCAGCAGAATTAGCAATGAGCGTGGAAGCCCGCACGCTGTATCAACAACGATGCTACCCCAACTTGCTGCCTAGTCTTCCTTTTTGGTATCAGAGCCAGAGCGTAGCAGCTGCAGCAGAAGACTGGCGTACAGGTGCCAGACAACGCTGGCGGACCCCCGTACACGCCAGTGCAGTAGAAATGCTGCCGGATTTTATCCGGCAGCATTGACCCGCCTGGTGGCGGCGTCAGATTTTTTCCCACGGCCACTAGGACATGGGAAATGCTGCCGGATTTTTCCCGGCAGCATTGACCTCCACGCGTGACGCGAGGAGGTGAGCGGCAGGCCGCATCCGACACCTTTGGGTGACGACGCTAGTGGCGACGTCACCAAGGTGTAGTGACCGGCACCAGCGAGTAGCAGTAGCAGCCTGCAGCAGTAGTAGCGGCAAATAACTGCAGTAAGAAGTGGCAGTACCAGCCAGCAACAGTTGCGTGCAGCAGCAGTAGCTTGCAGCAGTAGGAGCTCGCAGTAGTAGCAGTAGCTTGCAACAACAGTAGCAGCCCGTAGTAGCAAACGACAGCGGCGGCCGCCAACAACAGCTTGTAGAAGTAGCAGCAACAGCAGCAGCAACGAGCAGCAGCAACAGTAGTGAGCAGCAGCAGCAGCAAGCTACAGTAGCTCAAGCAACAAGCAATAGGAAGCAACAACAACAGCTGGCTGCAGTAGCAGCAGCTGCGAGCAACAACAGCAACGAGTAGCAGCCATCTTCTCGCTGCTGCTACTGTTGTAGCCAGCTGCAGCAGCAGCAGCAGCAGCAGCCGGCAGCAGCCAGCAACAGATGTTGCTCCTCGTAGCCCGCAGCTCGCCATGAGCAACGGGATGCAAGCAGCGAGCCCGTTGTTCGCTGCGAGCAGCGAGCGGCGAGCTTGCTGCTCGCAGCCCGCTGCCCATAGCGAGCAGCGAGGCTTACTGTGCCAGCCAAAAAAGGAAGAAAAAAGGGAAAAGGTCTTGCAAGAAAATCCCCCCACCCAGTAGCAGGTGCCATATCTGCTACAGCTGCCACAGCAGCAGCAACAGCAACTGCAGCAGCAGCACCTGCACCTGCACCAGCTGCAAGAGCAGTAGTAGTAGCAGCAGTAGCATCGGTTGCTGCTGCCACAGCAGCCGTAGTAGTACCAACAATAGTAGCAGCAGCAACAGCTGCAACAGCAGCAGTAGCAACAGTTGCTACTGCCACAGCAGCCATAGCAGCAGTAGCAACAGCTCCCACAATACCTTGTGGTAGCAGCAGCAACAGGAGCAGTAGGAGCAACAGTAAGCAACAACACTTGCAGCAATAACAGTAGCAACGACGTCAACAATAGCAACCGCTACAGTTGTGTAGTAGCGGTCCTAACCAGAGCCGCTGCTGACGATAGCATCTAGCCTCTGACATCACTGCTGACGACATCTAAAAAAAGGGGCAAAAGGGGGGGGACGAAATTTTTTAGCAGTAGCAATAGTAGATTACATCGCAGCAGCTGCTGATGCTAGCCGTTCTAGGCTGAAGTCACTACTGATGTCAACAGCACATAAAACACATAAAAAATAAAGAGAGGGGGCACCAACACCATGGCTTACAGCCCCAGTGGGGAGGGGTCCTCCTCCGTTGGGGGGATCCCTAGGGGGGCTACCACCCCCTTTTCTTGCAGCAGCTGTAAGAGCTGTAGCAGCAGAAGCAGCAGCAGTTGCAGCAACAGCAGCAGTAGCGGCAGCAACAGGACCAGGAACAGTAGCAACTACAGCTGCAACAGCAGCAGCAACACAACAGCAACTACAACAGTAGTAGTAGCAGCAGCATTAGCAGTAGAAGCAGCGGCAGTAGTACCACCAGCAGCAGTAGCCAACAGGTGTCGTCGCCGACACCCCTGATCCCTTAGCTACCATTCAGCAAGTGTTGGCCACCTTGACGTAGCAGCTTGCAGCACTGCAGCCAATGGCCTCACAGACGACCACCAGTGCTCCACCGCCGTTCATTCCTCCTGGGCACACCAGCCCCACTGTATCCGCTACCACGGATTACCTGGCGCAACAACAGACTCAACGCCAGCGGCAGATAGTGACTTCCGTCCTTGGCCCCACTCTGGGCGCCAGTCGCAGGCAAAAGGACTTTGAGACGCCGCCCCAGCTGCTTCAGCCCGGCGAGCAGTTCCGGAGCTGGGAGCTTAGCTTCTGCATCTGGGCGCAGGGTGAGGGTCTGTGGGCATACTACACCCGCTCGTACGACTCCACCCAGGCCGACCAGCTGTATGCCGCCGATGGCGCTGTACGCGCCCTTGTCCCCGTCTCTCCTCCATCCTCCTGCCTGGCCCAAGAGCCTTTTCTCAACGACTTCACCACTTGCGGCATCCTAGACCCTGCAGCCGCGTGGCACGTTGTCATTCGCCCCCATCGCCTATCTTGCGGCATTGAGACCAGCCGTCTGTTGCGGGAGTTCAACTCCCTACACATGGGGGAGATTCAGACAGTCACCGCATACTGGCAGAGGGTTGAGGACATCCTCCGCCGCCTAGGTACCTCTGCTCCACCCCCTCTGGCCACGCTCATCACCATCAACCGCGGTGCCACCGGTGTGTATGCGGACGTCTTCGTCCACTACTCCTAGGACGTCCTCTCCACCATGGCGGCCCAAGGCACCCTCATGCCCTGGGCATATGAGCTCTTCCTCAGGATTGAGGAAGCTCACTTGAAGTTCCGTCTCGAGCGCACAGAGACCCTCGCATCCCCTGCCATAGCTTTCGTGGCCGTTGCTTCCCCCGCAACCGGTACCTCCACCAGCTCTTCATCGCCGGGGAAGAAGAAGCACCGAGGTAAGAAGGTCAAGGGTCAGCAGCAGCAGCAGCAGCAGTAGCAGCGGTCAACTAGGTCCAGTAGTGGCTCGGTCTGCCACAATTGTGGCCAGCCAGGGCACGAATGGTACACGTGCCCGCTGTCGACGGACGAGGCGCGCGTCATCGCCACCATGCATTGCCAACGGGAGCGTCGTCTCGCCTCTGCCGCCGTAGCTATCGCCACCCCTGATACCTTGACCCCGTCCAACAGCTCCACTCCTCCGACCACAACACAGGTTTCGCCGATGCTAGCTCCTTAGCAGTATCATCCGCAGCCGTCAGTGCCCCCGTTCCCTTCATCGGGGCAGTCCTCCCTCTTCCTGGGCTCAAGCACCATCATTCCGCACTCTGTCTACACTACTGGGCCGTCCACACATGAGCATCAGCTGGAGTAGTTCATTGCGCTTCAGTCCGTCCTCCGTCCTACCACTTCCGGGTGGCACATCACTTACTCCCTCCGCACCAGCAGCCCCAGTCACGCCCGTTGGCCCCTCTGAGCCAGGAGCCCAATTGCGCCCACTGGTCCCTCCAGGCCGGCGGTCCCAGCCGCGTCCACTGGTCCCTTCGGGCCAGCTGACCCATTCGCGTCCACCGGTCCCTCCGAGTCGGCAGTCCCAGTCGTGTCCACCGGTCCCTCCGGGCCGACGGTCCCTGTAGTGTCCACTGTTCCCTCCAAGCTAGCCACCCCAGTCGCGTCCACTGGTCCCTCTGGACCAGCCGCCCCAGTCGTGTCCACTGGTCCCTCCGGGTCAGCCGTCCCAGCCGCGCCCGCTGGCCCCTCCGGGCTGGTGGCCCCATTCGCATTTGCTGGCCTCTCTGAATCAGCAGCCCTAGTCGCGTCCGTTGGCCCCTCCGGGCCGGCGGCCCCAGTCGCGTCAACTGGCCCCTCCGGACCAGCAGCCTCTCGCGCGTCTGCTGGTCCCTCTGGGCCAGTAGCCCCGTCCGCCTCCGTCGGCCCGTCAGACTCGGGGCCACCTCCTGCCCTGTTGCGCTACACGCGTGTTCCAAGCGGCAGCCTTTGACCCACACCGTCACTGAGCGTGTAGAGCACAGCACCTTGCCCTGTGGCGTCTCGGCCCCTGTCGCTCCACGTGTCTCTTCCACTCCTAGGGTCATGAGTGGGGACCCTGGGACCAAGGCCATCGGGTTGACCGCTGTGGCTATCATTGGAGACCTTCCTGGTTCTGCACTGGGCTATGCCATGTTTCATAATGAGCATCGGCATGCTGTCATGACTCCTCTCGCATGCATCCCACCTGTGGCTCGAGATGCACATGCTCTCTGAGTCTACTCCATAGCACGCCCAGAGGACCCAACCACCCTGCGCGAGGCTCGCGCCTCTTCTCAGGCCACACATTGGGATGCTGCATGCGGTGACGAGCTCGTTACTATCTGACAGCACCACGTGTATGACCTCGTCGACCTCCCTCCAGGTCGGAAGGCCATCGGTGCCAAGTGGGACTGTCCGCGCAAATGGAAGCCCGATGGGTCCTTGGACAAGTACAAGGCCCGCCTCACAGCCAAGGGGTTTGCTCAGGTGCCTGGGGTTAACTACGACCAGATCTTTGCTCCCGTTGGCCAGTTCTCCACGAGCCGCGCGCTCTTCAGTCTGGTTGCCCAACATGGGTGAGAGCTGCATCAGATGAACGTGAGCAACGCGTTCCTCCATGCTTCGTTGGAGGGTGAGGAGCTCTACATGGTGCAGCCTCTAGGCTTTGACGATGGCACTGGGAGAGTCTGGCGGCTGAGAAAGGCCCTTTATGGCTTGACGCAGTCGCATCGATGCTGGAACCAGGAAATCAACACCATGCTCCTTCGCGGTGGCCTTCAGCGTAGTACCGCTGACCCCGCACTGTTCGTCAGCCCACGAGGCCAGACCCTCGCCGCTGTCCTGGTCTACGTCGACGACCTCCTCATTACGTCGCCTGGCATGACTACCGTCCAGCGTGTCAAGGACCTGTTGCACACCGCCTGCCAGATGAAGGATCTCGGTCTGTCCGAGTCTTCCTGAGCATGGAGCTTCAGCATGATCAGTCCGAGGGCATCCTACACGTCCACCAGGCTGCCTATGTGCAAACCCTGTCCACTCGCTTTGCCGAGGACCTGCCCTTCGTGCCCAGCGCATCTTCACCCATGTCACCTGATGGCTAGGTGAAGCTAAAGAGTCCGGACCAAGCCGTTGTGGGAGAGCCAATTGACGTGAACACGTATATGTGAGTCATCGGGTCATTGATGTTCCTGGCGACGAAGACGCGTCCAGACATCGCGTTCGCCGTCAACCTCCTGGCTCAGTTTTCTCAGGAGCCGCGTCACCTCTACTTCGAGGCAGCAATCCGAGTACTGTGCTATGTTGTCTCGACTCCTCGGCGAGGTCTCATGTTCTGTCGCCAGCCATCTGTCGTTCCGGTGGGCTACACCGACAGTGACTAGGTCGGCAGTCCAGCCGGTAAGAGTCGCATAGGTTGGATCTTTCTGATCGGCGGCACAGCCGTGTCCTGGCATAGTCGCAAGGAGGGGTGCATTGCACGCAGCACTAGTGAGGCTGAATGCGTGGCCCTTAGCTCAGGCGCCTGTGAGAGTGTGCGGTTGCGTCGTCTGTTGTACGAGTTGGGTCAGTCCGTCGCATCCAACACGTTTCATTGCGAGAATGATAGTGCCATGACCATCGCCGACAATGACGGCGTGCATCATGTTGAAGTTTGTTGGCCACTCATAACTCTATGCCCTCTTGCCTCCCAAATTCTCCACACACTCATGTACAGATTGAATGACCATGGTACTGCCTGGGGAGATGGCTGACACAATCATCCTGACTGGAACCGCCAACGCCCTCAAGCTGTTGCTGGACCCAGGGGCGCTGTCTGGCGCCAATGTTACCATGGTATGACTCTACATGATTCTCTATGACTCTCTGTGTGATGCGGTAGATGCTAGGGCCGTACATTCTCATTGCCGTGCCCTGCATCATTTTATCTTGCCCTACTTGTGATGGGGGAGCTGCATATTGCCCGTGTGCTGATCCTTAGGGGGCCACCATGCCGGTCTTGACCGTGTGTTGGTGAGTAGCCGCCCTCGGTTAATCCGAGAGGTCGGGCTCGACCCCCGGGTGGCGGCACTTGCCCACTCGAGCTCGACGCTCGTGGTGAGCAAGTGCTCACCGGTACTTCTCGCTCTTGCTCCCCCCTTGTTCTTACTTGTCTTGGTTGGGTGCAATCTCTAAGCAAGTTACCGCATCCATGGCGTGTACCGTGCATCGCGTGTTGTTGCTCTCACCCGTCCCACCACACGCGGTCTAACCAAGCAACTTCCTAGTAACTACAAGTATCAGAGCAGTGAGGATCATACCACACCGCTCGTCGATCTTGGTCCTTGATCTCCCGCGGCCCACGCCTCTTATGGCCCGCTCATTTCAGTAGCGGATGTTTTTCGCCGCCGGCCGTCTCTTCGGCCTGGAGCAGCAGCACTGTTAGACGATGCTGCCCTCACTCATTGGTAGCCCACTGCAGCCGTTCTCGCTGTCCCTCTTGGCTGCTCTCGACTCTTCGAGATCTTCGGGTGTTGTACCGCCCGCCAGCCCGGTCTTCGCAGCCTCCGCTCCCCTGAGCTGCTTGCCAGCTCCCGGTCCCTGACCTTTCTTCTAGCTGCTCTCAGTCGCTCTCCATTCTCAGCAGTCCCTCTCGGCTGCATGCGGTGGCCCTCGGGCTCTCCATCACCCTCGGGTGCCCCCTCTCACTGCTCTCGGGCTCTTTGCGACTCTTTGTCGCCCCTCAACTGCTCTTCGGTGCTACCCACCCTCAGTTGTTCTCTGGGCTGGTCTCTCAGCCATTTCTTCTCTCCCCGTTGTTGTCCGCAACTGCACTCGGCTTTCCGAGACAACATTTCCACATCTCCAAGCTCTACGGGCAACCTCGAGCACCCTCACGACTCTCTGTGCATCACCGTACATCTCAGCACACCACCGTGCCTCTACACATTCCTTTCATCTCCACTATCGCCATCCTGGATTCACCGCCGATCGACGGACCCCCCGACGAGGAGCTTGACTCTCCTCGGACTGCCGCACGTCACGCTGACGATGAGTGGGAGGACCCAAGGGACCACGACCCCCCGTCACCACCATGACTATAACACACCCTTCTGGTTTCGCATGCTTGACTCAGACCACTGGCGCGGTGATTTCGAGAGGGAGGCTGCTGAGCGCGAGGAGGAAATCAACCGGCAGGATTACACAGCGGATGATCTGCCGCCGTCCCCTCCTCGCCGTCGAGCAATGCAACCTGCAGCCGGCATCCCACCGTTCACATCCGCGTCTACTGCCAACACCACTGCCGGTCCATCTCCCGCCACCGCCACCTCTGCTGAGACATCACCAACCCCAGGGGTCCCTGGCGTCACCCCTGTACTTCACGTGCATACAGATTCCATCAGCTTGGCTGGAGCCGTGCTTGACGCAGCAGCAGGAGCGGCTGCAACCTTCGCTGTCACTGCTCGTGCTTGCAGGGCACCCACTCAAACGGCAGTCGGGCGTGCAGCAGACGCATACGCCCACGCTGCAACCTCTCTCACACTGCTTGCAGCAGCAGCAGCAAACATTGCCACTCAGGTCACTGCAGCAGCAGCTTCTGTCGCAACTGCAGCCTCATCTACAGCTGACGCTACTACAGCCGCTGTTGGCTCCATCCGCGCCTCTACCGCATCTGCCGTTCTGACTCCCACAGGTGCTCCACGGGAGCTCACTCCACATGTCACCACAGGGGTTCTCGTTGCTTCAGCGTTTGTAGCAGTGGCCGGAGCTACGGTCACTGGCCTTCTGTGCCTTACCGTGGCGGTCGCAGGGTGGGTGGCAGTGTTGTTCTCCTCAGCAGCAGCCATGGTGGCTCCCCTCTTCGCTCTACTACCACGTCACCAGACTGGTGAGATTCTCTCTCACCCTGACTTCTCTCTCATCTAACCTCCTCTCCTCTCTTGTCAAATTTCTCTCCCTCTTCCTGACCCCCTAGCTCTCCCACCATGCCAGGACAGGAAGACAAGCTAGAGGCCCTCCAGGCCGCTCTTAGTGAGGCCCAAGCTGAGCACCGCAAGGCGCAAGATGAACTTGATTGTGAACGCGACGCGCAGCAGGAACTAGCCGCCTCAGTAGATGCCCTAGTGTTCGAGCGTCTCCGCTCTATCCCAATCTTTGCTGCATCCATTCCTGCTGACAGATCAGGTTCTACAAGTTCATCAGCCCCACCAGGGGGTGGGGCAGCCACCTCCTCCTCTTCCTCTCCCTCCACTGTAGCAGTCTCGGCTGGTGCTGCCCCACCAGCACGCCAAAAGGATTTTGAAACGCCGCCACCTCACTTCACCTCAAAGCTCACCTTCACTTCTTGGGAGACACGCTTCAGCGCGTGGGCTCAGGGTGAACTGCTGTGGGAGTACTACTCGCTTGCGAAGCTGCTGTTTGTCCCCCAGCCAACGGAGGCGGCCCGTGCTATACGGGCACTTATCAATGCCGGTCCCGAGAACCTCCTTGATGACATTGGTACGTACAATGCCGATCCCATCAGAGGCACCACTGCTGATCCGGTGGGAGCTTATGCACTCATTCGTCGTCGGAAAACCATCACTGGACACGCTGCTCAGAGTGCTCTCACCGTGCAGTTCAACACCCTGCAGATGCGGGCGGATGAGACTACAGATGAGTATTGGACGCGCAGTTTGCGACTGCTGAGGGACCTTGGGAAAGCTGCCCCAGGTCCACTCTCCGCCTGCCTTTCTATTGTCGCTGGCCTCATTCCTGAACTGTCTGATCTCTACCTTCATGTCTCTTAGGCCGAGCTAGAGCGTCTTGCCTCTTCGCCTGTCCCTGCCGATGTCCCACCGGGCATTGGCCCATTGTTTGACTTCACTGCTGCACGTCTCACTGACTGGTGGAACTCACTTCAAAACAAACGCATGCATCGCGCCGCCATTGCAGTAGTCACCACATCCTCACCCCCTTCCTCCACTGCAGCTTCTTCTGCTGCCTCCTCCTCTCAGGCTTCTGTGCACTCCACTCAGGGTGCCTCTCGCCACGGGAGTGGTAGCTCTGGCTCCGGCCGCGGCGGCGGTCGTGGAGGCCGAGGGCGTGGGGGTGGGCGGGGGGGCAAACACTCTAACTCACCTATTGCCGATGTCACTTGTTGGAACTGTGGTGCTACTGGGCACTCTGCGCCCAAGTGTCTTGTCCCATGTGACGATGTGCGCCTTGCATCCTCCATGCGTGCCCACTGGGCGCGCACCGGCGTCACATCCTCGTCCAGTGCTGCCGCAGTGACTGTCTCATCCTCTTCCTCATCTCCATCTGCCTCAGCCCTCACTACCACACTTGCTCCTCTTCAACAGACACCGGCTGCATCCAGTCCCTTGGGCTGGGTGCTACCACCATCTGGGCCCTACTACGGGCCCCCGTCCTCCCACTACTCTGTCCCTCACTGGACTCGTGATGACGGCCACTACTCTGACCGCNCCTCCGCTGCTGCCGCAGTGACTGTCTCATCCTCTTCCTCATCTCCATCTGCCTCAGCCCTCACTACCACACTTGCTCCTCTTCAACAGACACCGGCCGCATCCAGTCCCTTGGGCTGGGTGCCACCACCATCTGGGCCCTACTACGGGCCCCCGTCCTCCCACTACTCTGTCCCTCACTGGACTCGTGATGACGGCCACTACTCTGACCGCTCCTCCGACCGCTCCTCTGAGCACTCCTCTGATCGCCGCGATGAGGAGCGCACCCTTGAGCGCTGCCTGGCCGAGCTGCTTCATCTTCGCACTCAGGGAGGTGAGAGTGTTGGTGGCCAACCCTCTGCTTTGTCCTGTGCGTCTGATGTTACCCTCCGTGGCTCTCCATCTGGTGGTGTGCAAGGGGAAATGCCTGATGATCGTGCTTGGATTGAAGAGTGGCAGTCTCACACGTACCCCTCACGCCTCGGTCATATATCTTCCTCCCTTCGTGGTACTGTTGCTGTCTGTCTAGTGTTGCCCTCCACTCGTGCATCGTCTGGCCTCTGGATCATTAATTCAGGGGCCACCCATCACATGACATCCTGTTGTTCCTCCTTCGTATCCCTCGGACCCGTTCAGTCTGTCCGCTCTGTCCGAACTGGCTCAGGCCAGCTTCTTCCTGTCCAAGGTGTTGGTGTCATTCGTTTTGTTGGTCCCGGGGGCACTGTGTACCTCCCTGACGTCTTGTACGTTCCTGACCTCGAGGTCAGTCTTCTCTCAGTGACCACCCTTGACGACCAAGGCATGGACTTCTCGTCCAGTCGCGGTCTTGCATCCATCTCCCTCCGGTCCACTGGCCGTGTTGTTCTGCGCGGCATTCGTTGTGATTGCTTGTTCCGTGTCCCTCTCACGCTGCCCTCACCTTCCGCTGCCTCTGCCTTTGTACATGTTGCCCCCTCTCTGTCTCCCGACCATGCTGATCTCCTGCATCGTCGTCTCTGCCACATTCACACTGCCGCGATCCAGCGCCTTCTTCGCCTCCAGCCTGCTCATGGCCTTGACCCTGCCACGTTTCCCCCTCCGTGCACGTCCACCTGTCTTGACTGTGCCACGGGCAAAATGCACCGCTCTCCCTTCTCCACCTCTGAGTCCACCACCTCGCATCCTCTTGACCTAGTGCATGCCGATGTCATGGGCCCCTTACCCCAGGATTTCCTGGGTGGCATTGGTCGGTACGTCCTGTGTCTTACTGACGACTTCTCTCGTTACCGTTGGGTCTTTGCTCTGCGGTACAAAAGTGATGTCGCTGACGTCATTGAGTCCTGGCTCTCTCAGGCCGAACGCGCATGTCAGCGCTCCCTGCGTGTATTCCCCAGTGACCATGGTGGTGAATTCTACGGCCCCACATCCCGCTTCCTTGAGTCTCGCGGGGTCAGGTTTGAGTCCACCGCTCCCTACACTCCCCAACAAAATGGGGTGTCTGAGCGCTCGAACCGCACCCTTGCTGACGGTGTTCGTTCTCTACTCTCTGCCTCCGGACAGTCTCCTCTCTTTGCCTTTGAAGCCATGTCCTACATGACGTGGGTCTGGAATCGCATCCCACATGGACCCCTTCCTCGCACTGTCACGCCCTTCGAGCGATGGACTGGCCGCCGTGCTGACCTTCGGCTTGCCCGCGTTTGGGGCTACCTTGCCTCCGTTTGGGTACCCTCCGACCAACGCGATGGCAAATTGTCCCCGCGTGGTCGACTTTGTATCTTTTTGGGCGTCTCTCCCTTCTCCAAAGCATGGCGCTTTTGGGATCCTTCCCGCTGTCGTGTTGTTGAATCTCGTGATGCCCTGTTCTTTGAGCATCTGTTTGAAGGTGACGCTCCCCGCTTTGGTGGGTCCCTCGCTCCGCCTCTTCGGGGTGGGGGTGGCTCTCTGCCCTCCGGGCCAACTCTTCCTCCCTCGGTACGTCCCTCGGTTCCCCCTGTCTCACCCTCTGCTCCTCTGGGCTCTCCATTGTCTACGTCCCCCTCCCCGGCTTCCTCACCCGTCTCGGGTCCCTTGGACTCGCCCAGCACCTCCAGCGCTCCTATCGGCTCCCCTGCCGGCTCCTCCTCCTCTCCCACTCTTGGTGCTGTCTCTCAGCCTCTTGTTGCCTCGGAGCCCCCTGTTGCCTCGGAGCCCCCTGTTGCCTCGGAGCTCCCTCTTGCCTCGTCCTCTCCCTCTGGCTCGCCTTGCCCTGTTGCGCCCTCCTCCTCTGAGTGCCCCCCGTCCATTCTCCAAGTTTCACCCTACACTCGCGGTGGTCGCCTTTGGGCTCTTCCCTCTCAGTCTCAACCGGTCGTCTCTGGTGACCCTGGCGTCCGTGCCCTTGGTCTCACTGCCGCTGGTCTATCTGCAGCCTCTTCTGTTGTCCATCCCAGGACCGCACTTGGCTACCCTCTTGTCGAACAAGAGTTCCACTCCGCGGTGACCTCATCCGTTGCCGGGTATGTAGCCTCATGTTTTGCGGCTGTCGGCCTCTCACCTCTCTCTCCCGAACCACAGACAGTTCAGGCAGCCCGTGGTGCCACTGACTCCCTGCTGTGGGAGCAGGCCATGAAGGCCGAGCTTGATGCACTGTCTGATCATGGCGTGTATGAGCTTGTTGATCTCCCGCCCGGTCGCAAGGCAGTTGCTGCCAAATGGGTGTACCGTCGCAAACTGAATCCAGACAACCCGGTTGAGCGATACAAGGCTCGTCTCACGGCCAAGGGCTTCTTTCAAATCCCAGGAGTGGACTTTGATGAGACCTTTGCCCCAGTCGGCCGCTACACCACAGCCAGAGCTCTACTCAGCCTGGTCGCACAGCATGACTGGGAACTTGAGCAGATGGATGTCAACAACGCCTTCCTTCATGGCAAGCTCGACGAAGAAATCTACATGGTTCAACCACCAGGCTTCTCTGATGGCACAAACCGGGTTTGGCGTTTGCGCAAGGCCCTCTATGGTCTCAAGCAGTCTCCAAGCAGTGTTGGAACTAAGAGATTACAGCCACCCTTGAAAAGGGAGGGTACAAACGGAGTGCAGTGGATCCAGCCCTCTTTCTCGGGCCCCCTCACCAAACCACTTGTTGCCATTCTCGTGTACGTGGATGACCTCCTCATCGCCTCTCCCGATGCCGCCTCTGTGACTGCCGCCAAATCCCTTCTGCAAGCTGCATACAAGATGAAAGATCTTGGTCAAGCCTGTGTCTTTCTAGGGATGGAGTTGGAGCGTGATCGTGCACGACGGGTCTTGCATGTGCACCAAGCTGCATATGTGCGTAGCCTGGGGGAGCGCTTTGCGCCACTCCTTGCCTCCATTCCCACAGCGTCCACTCCCATGACGCCTACCGGGCAGTCTCTCTTGAAGTCACTTGATCTCACCAAACTGGGGGAGGCAGTGGATACCACTGACTATCTCCGAGTCATTGGCTCCCTAATGTACCTCGCCACGACTACACGTGCAGATGTTGCCTTTGCAGTGAACTTCTTGTCACAGTTCTCCCAGTGTCCCCGGGAGCGGCACCTCGAGGCAGCCCTGCGAGTGGTGCGGTTCGCTCTCTCCACCCCCTGTGTCGGACTGCTCTTTCGTGCACAGCCCTCTGTCGTAGTGGATGGCTTCACGGACAGTGATTGGGCGCATGATTCTGATGCTCGCAGCCGCACGGGATACATCTTCTTGGTCGGTGGCACTGCAGTCTCCTGGAAAAGTGGCAAGCAAGGGTGTGTGGCACGCAGCACTGCTGAGGCTGAGTATGTCGCACTGGGCGCAGGCACTTGCGAAGCTGTCTGGCTGTGTCGCCTGTTACAATAGCTACGTGTACCCATCCGTTGCATCACTCTGCGCTGTGATAACCAAAGCATAAAGGCCATTGCAGAAAACAGTGGCATGCATCATTCACGTACCAAACACATCAATGTGGAGCATCATTTTGTTTGTGAGTGCATTGCTGCTGGCATTGTCCAGGTCGCTTGGGTGGATACACGGTCTCAGAGAGCTGACTTTCTCACTAAGGCCCTCAGTCGCAATGTCTTCAAAAATGCCGTTCACTCTGTGGGTCTCATCAGTCCGCATGAACCTGGTTGATTGCTCGTATTCCCTCTCTGTGCTCATCGCTCGTGACTACTCTCTGTATGTGTGTGGATTGCTTGTCTGCGGGTCATGGGGAAGTGTTGAAGTTCGTTGGCCACTCATAACTCTATGCCCTCTTGCCTCCCACATTCTCCAAACACTCATGTACAGATTGAATGACCATGGCACTGCCTGGGGAGATGGCTGACACGATCATCCTGACTGGAACCGCCAACGCCCTCAAGCTGTTGCTGGACCCAGGGGCGCTGTCTGGCGCCAATGTTACCATGGCATGACTCTACATGATTCTCTATGACTCTCTATGTGATGCGGTAGATGCTAGGGCCGTACATTCTCATTGCCGTGCCCTGCATCATTTTATCTTGCCCTACTTGTGATGGGGGAGCTGCATATTGCCCGGGTGCTGATCCTTAGGGGGCCACCATGCCGGTCTTGACCGTGTGTTGGTGAGTAGCCGCCCTCGGTTAATCCGAGAGGTCGGGCTCGACCCTCGGGTGGCGGCACTTGCCCACTCGAGCTCGACGCTTGTGGTGAGCAAGTGCTCACCGGTACTTCTCGCTCTCGCTCCCCCCTTGTTCTTACTTGTCTTGGTTGGGTGCAATCTCTAAGCAAGTTACCGCATCCATGGCGTGTACCGTGCATCGCGTGTTGTTGCTCTCACCCGTCCCACCACACGCGGTCTAACCAAGCAACTTCCTAGTAACTACACATCAGACACGCACAAAGCACATCAACGTTGAGTATCACTATGAGCGTTCGTTGTTGCATGAGGGAAGCATCTGCATTGTATGGGTTGAGACAGCACGGCAACTGGCTGACTACTTGACCAAGGCACTGAAGCGGGACTCGTTCAAGAAGGCTGTGAGTTCGGTTGGCGTGCGTATGTGAGTGGCTCTCTTTGTCCCCGCGTGTCTCTGCGTGCCCTGGGGGAGTCTGGTTGTTGACTGTGTCTCTGCCCACACATGTGCACTACACCTCTAAGTCATGGGGGAGTGTTGGTTTTTGCGCATCTCTCTGTAGTTACTAGTGTGACATTTCACTAGCCAGTGATTCATGAGGCAGGTGATGGCAAAGCATGAGAGGCGCCATGGATGCGGTAAGCTTTGCCTTAGAATCTTGCCACACTTCACCAAGACAAGTGAGAGAAGGGGGAGCGAGCGAGCCTAGAACCGGTGAGCACTCACCCACCTCGAGCGACGAGCTCGAGTGGATGAGTGCCGCCACCCGGGGGTCGAGCCCGACCACTAGGAATAAACCGGTGGCGGCTTCTCACCGATGCACAGTCAGAGCCAGCACGGTGGCCCCCTGAGGATCAGCACCCGGGAAATATGCAACTCCCCCTCCACATGCAAGGCAAGGCAATATGAGGTAGGGCACGGCAGTGAGAGTGTACGAGCCCAGGTATCTACCGCATCACTGAGAGTCATGTAGAGAGTCAGAAAGATTCATGCAATGGTCTTGGCGATGCCAAAGGGTATTCCTGGGTCCAGCAGCAGAGACAACTTGATGGCGTCAGCGGCTCCGACCATGATAGTCACATTGGACGCTTTCCCAGGATGAACCATTGTCATTTAATCTATACAGAGTGTGTGCATGGTGTGAGAGGCAAGAGGGCACAGAGTTGTGAGTGGCCAACGAACTTCAACACTCCCCCATGACCCGCAGACAAGCAATCCACACACACATGAAAGGATCACAAGAGATGACCACACGAGATGAGGAGAAGCAACAACACTGACTTTCAACCGGGACCGTGCTGACTGATGAGACCCACAGAGTGAACAACACTTTTGAAGACATTGCGACTGAGTGCCTTAGTGAGAAAGTCAGCTCTCTGTGACCGTGTGTCCACCCACGTGACGCGAACAATGCCGGCAGCGATGCATTCATGAACAAAGTGGTGCTCAACATTGATGTGCTTGGTGCGTGAGTGGTGCATGCCGCTGTTTTCAGCAATGGCTTTTGTGCTTTGGCTGTCGCAGCGCAGAGTGATGCAGCGGATGGGAACACGTAGTTGTTGTAGCAGACGGTACAACCAAACAGCCTCACAAGTGCCTGCACCCAATGCTACATACTCAGCCTCAGCGGTGCTGCATGCCACACATCCTTGCTTGCCACTCTTCCAGGAAACAGCAGTCCCTCCAACCAGAAAGATGTACCCCGTGCGACTGCGAGCATCAGAGCTATGCGCCCAGTCACTGTCTGTGAAGCCGTCGACTACCACGGAGGGCTGTGCACGAAAGCACAGTCCAACACGGGGGGTGGAGATGACATACCGCACCACTCGCAATGCTGCCTCGAGGTGGCGCTTGCGAGGGCACTGAGAGAACTATGACAGGAAGTTCACGGCAAAGGCTACATCTGCACGCGTGGTGGTAACAAGGTACATGAGAGAGCCAATGACACGCAGGTAGTCTGTGACATCAACCGGCTCCCCCAGGGTTGAGATGTCCTGTGACTTGAGTAGGGACTGGCCAGCTGGAGTCATGGGCGTGGACGCTGTGGGGATAGAGACAAGGAGTGGTGTGAAGCGCTCCCCCAGGCTGCGTATGTACGCAACCTGATGCACATGCAATACGCGACGTGCACGGTCGCGCTCCAGCTCCATGCCTAGAATGACACGAGCTGGGCCAAGATCCTTCATTTTGTATGCTGCTTATAGCAAGGACTTAGCGGCTTTCACCGATGCAGCATCAGGAGAGGCAATTAGGAGGTCATCCACGTAGACGAGGATGGCTACCAGTGGTTTGGCGGGGGGTCCAAGAAACAGTGCCGGGTCAACGACACTTCGCTTGTAGCCACCTTTCTCAAGGGTGGCGGTGATCTCCTGGTTCCAGCACCGTGGCGACTGTTTGAGGCAATAGAGGGCCTTGCGCAAGCGCCACACCCGATTGGTTCCATCAGAGAACCCGGGTGGTTGTACCATGTAGATCTCTTCGTCCAACCTGCCATGCAGGAAGGCATTGTTGACGTCCATCTGCTCGAGCTCCCAGTCATGTTGAGCAACTAGACTGAGTAGAGCCCTGGCTGTGGTATATCGACCGACGGGAGCGAAGGTCTCATCAAAATCAACGCCAGGAATCTGAGAAAATCCCTTGGCGGTAAGACGAGCCTTGTACCGCTCCACAGTGTTGTCAGGGTTCAGCTTCCGACGATACACCCACTTGGCAGCGACAGCCTTGCGACCCGGTGGGAGGTCAACNAGAGGGCCTTGCGCAAGCGCCACACCCGATTGGTTCCATCAGAGAACCCGGGTGGTTGTACCATGTAGATCTCTTCGTCCAACCTGCCATGCAGGAAGGCATTGTTGACGTCCATCTGCTCGAGCTCCCAGTCATGTTGAGCAACTAGACTGAGTAGAGCCCTGGCTGTGGTATATCGACCGACGGGAGCGAAGGTCTCATCAAAATCAACGCCAGGAATCTGAGAAAATCCCTTGGCGGTAAGACGAGCCTTGTACCGCTCCACAGTGTTGTCAGGGTTCAGTTTCCGACGATACACCCACTTGGCAGCGACAGCCTTGTGACCCGGTGGGAGGTCAACGAGCTCATAGACACCGTGCTCAGACAGTGCATCGAGCTCGGCCTTCATGGCCTTTTCCCATAACGAAGAGTCCGAGGCAGTGCGGGCTGCCTGGACAGTCAGTGGTTCTGGGGGAAGAGGAGAGAGGCCAGCAGCAGCAAAGCACGAGGCGACATAGCCTGCAACAGAAGACGATAAGGCAGAGTGGAACTCTTGTTCGATAAGAGAGTAGCCAAGTGCGGTGCTGGGATGAACGACAGATTCAGATGCAGACAGGCCCGAGGTGGTGAGACCAAGGGCGCGAAGACCAGGGTCACCGGAAACGACAGGCTGAGTCTGGGAGGGAAGAGCCCTGAGGCGCCCTCCGCGCGTGTAGGGTGAAACTGGAGGGATGGAAGGAGCACACGCAGAGGCAGGGGGAGTCACAGAGCGAGGTGGCGAGGAGGCAAGCGCTGACTCAACAGGAACAGGCGATGAGGCAGCACCAGGTGGGAAAGTGGAGGACGATGCTACGGGAGAGGCAGCTGTGGGAATGCCAGGAGAGGCAGCAGTGGGGATGCCAGGGGCTGGACTGGGAGAGAAGATACCGGGACAGTGGCGGAGGGAGACACAGGAGAGGGGGACCCAGGCGAGGGAGTGCTCTGCTCAGGAGAAGAGGAGGCAGTGCGGTCCGAGGGACGCACTGAGGGGAGTCCAGCAGGCCCGCTAGAGGGCAGGCCACCAGGCCCACTAGAGGGCAGAGAACCACCCCCACCCCGAACAGACAGAGAGAGGGACCTACCAAAACGGGATATGTCACGCTCAAATAGGTGTTCAAAGAATAGGGCATCACGAGACTCGATGACGCGAAAACAGGAAGGATCCCAGAATCTCCACGCCTTCGAGAAGGGGGAGATACCAAGGAAGATGCATGACCGACCACGTGGGGACAGTTTGCCGTCACGTTGATCAGTAGGAAACCAGACTGAGGCAAGACAGCCCCACACACGGGCAAGGCGAAGATCTGCACGTTGACCAGTCCATCGTTCAAAAGGGGTGACAATGTGAGGAAGAGGGCCATGAGGGACACGGTTCCAGACCCAAGTCATGTAGGACATGGCCTCAAAAGCAAAGAGTGGGGATTGACCATATGCAGAGAGCAAGGAGCGAACCCCATCTGCAAGAGTGCGGTTCCAGCGTTCAGACACACCATTTTGCTGGGGGGTGTACGGGGCAGAGGACTCAAGGCGGACACCACGGGATTCAAGGAAGCGGGACGTAGGACCAAAGAAATCACCACCACGGTCACTGCGAAACACGCGTAGGGACCGGAGACAAGCCTGCTCGGCCTGGGGAAGCCAGGACTCAATGACGTCAGTGACCTCACTTTTGTGTCGGAGGGCAAACACCCAACGGTAGCGAGAAAAGTCATCTGTGAGACACAGGACATAACGACCAAGTCCCCCAAGGAAGTCATGTGGCAATGGACCCATGACATCAGCATGGACCAGGTCAAGGGGGTGAGAGGTAGTGGACTCAGACGTGGAGAATGGTGAACGATGCATTTTGCCGCTGGCACAGTCCAGGCAGGTTGAGGAGCAAGGTGGAGAGAAAGTGGCAGGGTCAAGGCCGTGTGCAGGCTAGAGGCGCAGGAGGCGCTGAATGGCAGCAGTGTGAATGTGACAGAGGCGGCGATGAAGGAGGTCAGCATGAGCTGGGGATAGTGAAGGGGCAACGTGCACAAATGCAGACGTAGCGGAAGACGGTGAGAACGTGAGCGGCACACGAAACAGGCGATCACAGCGCACACCACGGAGAACGACATGGCCGGAGGAACGAAGAGAGATAGAGGCAAGGCCGCGGCTGGACGAGAAGTCCATGTCCTGGTCGTCAAGGGTGGTGTCAGAGAGTAGACTGACTTCAAGGTCAGGAACGTACAGAACGTCGGGAAGGTAGACCGTACCACCAGGTCCAACAAAACGAACAACACCAACACCTTGGACAGGAAGGAGTTGGCCGGAGCCAGTGCGTACAGATCGGACAGACGAAACAGGCCCAAGGGACACAAAGTGAGAACGACAGGAGGTCATATGATGAGTGGCTCCAGAGTCAATAATCCAGAGGCCAGGGGAAGCACGTGTAGAGGGGAGGGCCAAACAGACAGCCACGGTACCACGTGCAGAGGACGACGAACAATGACCAAGACGAGAAGGTAACGTGTGTGACTGCCAATCCTCAATCCATGCACGGTCATCAGGCAGATCCCCCTGAACAGCCCCAGAGGATGAGCCACGAAGAGTGGCGTCAGATTCACAGACAGAAACACGACCACTCACACTCTCACCTCCCTGAGAGCGAAGATGAAGAAGCTCGGCAAGTCGTCGCTCGAGGGGGCGCTCCTCGTCCCAGCGATCAGAACGCTCGGAGGAGCGGTCAGAGGAGCGGTCTGATGAGCGGTCAGAGTAGTGACCATTGTCGCGTCCCCACTGAGGGACTGAGTAGTGTGAGGACGGGGGACCGTAGTGGGTAGGGCCAGACGGTGGAGGGACCCACCCCCAAGTGGTAGGAGATGGCGGTGGCGGCTGGAGAGGAGCGAGTGTGGTGGCCAGGGCTGAGGAAGAGGAGGANTCCCCCTGAACAGCCCCAGAGGATGAGCCACGAAGAGTGGCGTCAGACTCACAGACAGAAACACGGCCACTCACACTCTCACCTCCCTGAGAGCGAAGATGAAGAAGCTCGGCAAGTCGTCGCTCGAGGGCGCGCTCCTCGTCCCGGCGATCAGAACGCTCGGAGGAGCGGTCAGAGGAGCGGTCTGATGAGCGGTCGGAGTAGTGACCATCGTCGCGTCCCCACTGAGGGACTGAGTAGTGTGAGGACGGGGGACCGTAGTGGGTAGGGCCAGACGGTGGAGGGACCCACCCCCAAGTGGTAGGAGATGGCGGTGGCGGCTGGAGAGGAGCGAGTGTGGTGGCCAGGGCTGAGGAAGAGGAGGATGAAACAGTCATGGCAGCTGCGGCTGATGAGGATGTGACACCGGTGCGTGCCCAGTGAGCACGCATGGATGATGCAAGGCGTGCATCGTCACGTGGAGCAGGGCACTTGGGTGCCGAGTGACCAGTCGCACCACAGTTCCAGCAGGTAACATCTGCAACAGAGGTGGCAGAACCTCTGCCCCCACGACCACCCCCACGCCCTTTACTTTGTCGGCCCCCGCCACGGCCGGGGCCGGAGCCACTGTTCCCTCCACGGTTGGAGGCCTGAGTGGAGTGTGCTGCAGCAAGGGAAGAGGAGGTGGTGGAGGACGCTACAGTAGAGGAGGACGGTGAGGAGGTGGTGATAGCTGCAATGGCTGCACGGTGCATGCGTTTGTCTCGAAGGGCATTCCACCAATCGGTGAGACGTGCAACAGTGAAGTCGAAGAGAGGACCAATGCCCGGTGGGGCATCAGCAGGAATGGGAGACGATGCAAGGCGCTCAAGCTCAGCCTGAGACACGTGGAGATAAAGGTCGGATAGTTCAGGAATGAGACCAGCAACAATAGAAAGACAGGCCGAGAGGGGACCTGGTGCAGCCTTCCCAAGGTCGCGTAGGAGCCGCAAGCTGCGGGCCCAGTATTCGTCTGCAGTCTCATCTGCTCGCATGTGCAGTGTGTTAAACTGAACAGTGAGAGCGCTTTGGACGGCATGCCCAGTTACTGTCTTGCGGCGGCGGATGAGTGCATAGGCACCGACTGGATCTGCACTTGTGCCTCGGATAGGGTCGGCATTGTACGTGCCGATGTCGTCCAGAAGACTTTCCGGTCCGGCGTTGATGAGCGCCCGAACAGCACGGGCGGCCTCCGTCGGCTGCGGCACAAAAGGTGCCATGGCTGGAGAGTAGTACTCCCACAAAAGCTCACCTTGGGCCCACACACTGAAGCGTGTTTCCCAAGAGGTGAAGGTAAGCTTCGTGGTGAATTGAGGTGGTGGCGTCTCGAAGTCTTTCTGGCGCTCTAGTGGGAGAGACCGAACTGAGGCCCCCCCAGCTGAAAGAGCAGAGTAGGAGGCGTTGGGAATGCCACCAGCAGGCGGAGCAGATGAGTCTGTAGACCCTGATTGGTCTGCAGTGAGAGCTGTAGCAAACGCTGGTACAGCACGGAGACGTCCTATGACCAATTCAGCCACTGTGGCAGCTAACTCCTGTTGTGCGTCACGCTCACGATCAAGCTCATCCTGTGCCTTTCGGCGCTCGGCCTGTGCTTCACTAAGGGCTGCCTGCAGAGCCTCTAGCTTATCCTCTGGGCCAGGCATGATGAGAGAATGAGAAAATGCTAGAGAGGATGACACCACAGGTAGGGGGAATGAAGCAGTAGCCCAAAGAAAAAACAAAAGGATCTCAACGAGCTAGTGATAAGGCAGCAGAGTGAAGAGGGGAGCCACCACTGTTGCGGCCGAGGAGAAGAGGACAGCCACCCACCCGGCCGTTGCTACAGTCAGGCACAACAGACCGGTGACGGAGGCTCCTACCACGGCCGCCGATGCAGAGGCGATAAGCACCCCTGTGGTGACGTGAGAGTTGAGCTCATGTGGAGCTCCAGTAGGTGTCAAGACAGCTGCTGCTGTGGACGCTCGGATAGAGCCTACGGCGGCAGATGTTGCGTCAGCTGCGGACGATGCAGCAGTGGCTACAGACCCTGCTGCTGCGGTGACCTGAGTTGCAATGTTTGCAGCGGCAGCGGCAAGGAGTGTGAGAGAGGCTGCTGCGTGCGAGTAGGCGTCGGCTGCCCGCCCCACGGCGGTCTGAGTGGGAGCCCTGCACGCACGGGCTGTGGCAGCAAAAGTAGCTGCAGCTCCTGCAGCTGCATCAAGAATGGCTCTTGCAAGGCCGATGGAGTCGGTGTGGACCTGCAGCACAGGGACGACGCCTGGAATCTCAGTAACTGAAGGTAGTTCAGCAGGTGGAGCAGTAGTTGGAGAGCGGCCGGCAGTTGAGTCGGCGGTGGCGGCAGCTGTGGAGGGTGCAAATCCAGGTGGAGGTTGCATGACTGAATGGCGAGGAGGCGATGGTGGCAAATCGTCCGGAGTGTAGACTTGGCGGTTGATTTCCTCCTCAGCTGCTACTACTCTTTCTACGTCGTCTCGCCAATAGTTGGCATCCAACATGCGAACCCAAAGCGGGGTAGGAGGGTCGTAGTCTTGGTTGTCCTCACGTCCGTGTTCTGCGCGGTGTTCTGCAGTGGGAGTGGAGTCAACGTCCTCGTCCGGAGATCTGTCAGAGGGCGGAGAATCCAGTGTGCCTGGTGTGGCTGTAGATGCAGCTGCGGGTGAGAGAGATGGATGTGGCAGGATCCGCCGAGTAGATAGCGGGCGGCTGCAGTGCAGAGTAAGTAGTAGCAGCCAAGAATGGCTGAAGGAAGCAATGAGTGCTTCAGCGTGTACGAGAGCAGCTGGGAGATGGGCTGCGGACGGGCTCTAGGGTTGCAGAGGGCCCGAGAGAGAGTACACGAGAGTCACGGACTGCTGGGGCAGTAGAGTGTGGCCAGGAGTGGTCACAGTGTCCGTGAAGAGAAGCTCTGAGGGATTGCAGATGCAACCAAAACCTGGGAGGAGATGCGCGGAAGAAACCGCTGAGAGCAGCGCTCGTGGAGGGATGTGACACCCATGGGTCTCCAGAGGGTAGAGGCAGTCAGTTGCGACGGGTGCCAGGTGTGAAGAAGGGAGAAACGGGAGCGAAGAGACAACAGCACATAGATGTGCTGCGAACCAGTGAGATGGCTGGTGGGAGAACCGGCCGGACTCATGGGGAATGTGGGCCATGCGAAGATTCGAGGGTCCAGGGTCGACGAGCGGCGGGAGTAGATCCTCGCTGCTCTGATACCAGTAGTTACTAGTGTGACACTTTACTAGCCAGTGATTCATGAGGCAGGTGATGGCAAAGCATGAGAGGCGCCATGGATGCGGTAAGCTTTGCCTTAGAATCTTGCCACACTTCACCAAGACAAGTGAGAGAAGGGGGAGCGAGCGAGCCTAGAACCGGTGAGCACTCACCCACCTCGAGCGACGAGCTTGAGTGGATGAGTGCCGCCACCCGGGGGTCGAGCCCAACCACTCGGAATAAACCGGTGGCGGCTTCTCACCGATGCACAGTCAGAGCCGGCACGGTGGCCCCCTGAGGATCAGCACCCGGGAAATATGCAACTCCCCCTCCACATGCAAGGCAAGGCAATATGAGGTAGGGCACGGCAGTGAGAGTGTACGAGCCCAGGTATCTACCGCATCACTGAGAGTCATGTAGAGAGTCAGAAAGATTCATGCAATGGACTTGGCGATGCCAAAGGGTATTCCTGGGTCCAGCAGCAGAGACAGCTTGATGGCGTCAGCGGCTCCGACCATGATAGTCACATTGGACGCTTTCCCAGGACGAACCATTGTCATTTAATCTGTACAGAGTGTGTGCATGGTGTGAGAGGCAAGAGGGCACAGAGTTGTGAGTGGCCAACGAACTTCAACACTCTCATTGTGCTCTGTTGTGTCCTCCCGGCTTGTGTACATCGGCGTGCAGATGACTGACGACGAGACTCGACGCTGCTGGAGTGTCGCCGATGGAGCCGACGCACGCTGAAAGTGACTGATTAGTACTGAAGAATAAGTTCTCATAAGATCTCCAATAAGATCACCATTTGTGCTAACATTGCTGTGGATGAGTCCTGATCTACTACAAGAAAACCTATTATTCAAAGATTAATGTTCTTTTGCAATTTCCAGAGTTGGGGACAACTTGCCATGGGTGAGCGAAATACGCAAAGGATTAGGAGCAGCAAACACAACACTTGGATCAAGGAATGAAACGGACGATCCCATAACAAGAATAAAGCCTCAAATATGGTGGTTGATTCTCTACTTATCTATGTTGTGCTCTTGCTGCAACGAGATGCTTTCCAGTTCTCACATCCAAGCATGTCACAAGTTGTGAAACCAACCGCGAAGGAACAAATATTGATGTGCGTCAGTAACGAATAACGTTGAACCTTCAGGAGCACGTTCATGCCCGACAGTGGAGCTTGAGATCTGGATGAGCAGGGCAAAGTACGCAAATGGATGCCCGTAGGAACGAAAGGGGTCACCGGAAGAAGCTGTAGTTTCTGAGCATGCCCTTCCCTTCCCGCGTCGACGAGGGAGCGGGCTCTCGCAAGGGAAGGGGAGTCGTGGCTGTCACGGAGACAGCACAGTCGTCCTCGACGGGGGCGACGATGCTGGTTCGAGGGGCTGCATTCGGCCGCAGCCACAGTTTGAGGCAGCCGTCATGGCATAGCGTGTACACACCCGTCGGTGAGAAGGCCAGAGAGAACAGCGGCTCCGCGTCGACCTGCGGCATGCCACATGAAAGTGCACAAAAAGGAAACAAGAGACCGACAAGTTTCAGCTCATGGAAGAATTGCAAACAAACCGGTAACTGGCACAAAGAATCTGGTGCGGAACTCGAAGCGGGCACAGCAACCAAACAAAACGCGGTTCAAGAATGAGGTTATGGAAGTGAGCAAGGAAGATGTGTCCGCCGAACGCTGGAGACGCATGAGAACACAACACATGCTTCTTCAAGACGTTAGTACGCTTTGGCAAGAAGTAAGCCAAGGCAAGAAGTAAGCTTTGGCAAGAATTATGCTTTGGCGAGAATTATGCTTTGGCGAGAATTATGCTTTGGCGAGAATTATGCTTTGGCAAGAATTATGCTTTGGTGAGAATTATGCTTTGGTGAGAATTATGCTTTGGCGAGAAACTTTCGCGAGAAATGCAGTCCTGCATGGCTGCAACTATCTTAGCAGACAGACTCACCTCATGCGCCATGACTGGGTGGATACCTTCCTTCTAGACGCTTTGCAAAACGTCTGCGGAGGAAATAATCCGTCTTGCAGAGTGTTGCAAATGCAGGATTACGTCTGCGGAGGAAATTATTCTGCATGGCTGCAACTATCTTCTCAGACAGACTCACCTCATGCGCCATGACTGGGTGGATACCTTCCTTCTAGACGCTTTGCAAAGCGTCTGCGGAGGAAATAATCCGTCTTTCAGAGTGTTGCAAATGCAGGATTGCGTCTGCGGAGGAAATTATTCTGCATGGCTGCAACTATCTTCTCAGACAGACTCACCTCGTGCGCCATGACTGGGTGGATCCTCTGCACTTGCTTCCGCGAGGGAGGCGCGTACAGCTGGCCCCGTGGCATCACCCCTTCCCCTTCCCCTTCCCCTTCCTCGCCGCCACCCCCAGCACGTGAGGACTGGGTGGCGAAGGGAAAAAACGGGCTGCTTGAGTTCCCGCCCGCAGCAAAAACAGCAGCGGCGGCAGCAGCAGCAGTCGTCCCAGTGCCAGCAGCACCAGCTCCAGTCGAAATACTCCGCCTTGCTGCCGCGGCGGACACAGCAGACATACCCTCTCCGACTCTGCTCACTCCACCAGTTGCAACGGCAGCAGAGGTGTTGCCACCCGAGGCTCGGGAGGAAGTGGGGAAGAGCCGCAGGGGAGTGCGGGAGCTCTTGCCGCCTGCTGCAGAAGTAGATGAGCCTGCCGTGCCAGAGGCCGATGAAGCAGAGGACCCCCCTGCTGCAGCTGCTGCTCCAGACCCCAGGGATGGGTCTGCTGTGGAAGGTCTGCTTCCCCCGAGCTGGAACAAGGAGGGCTTGACTGCGAGGGAAGGGGGCTGCTTGGAGGGGGGTGAGGAGGGGCCGATGGAGAAGATGCTTCCCTTTGCCTGCTGCTGTTGCTGCTGCTGCTGCTTCTTGCTGGCGTTCGC
>SZWC01016610.1:49330-61710 GCA_023375785.1 Penium margaritaceum | reverse complement strand
TCAGTCTCGTCACTCCCTCCACACCTTCCGCTCTGACCGCGGCGGTGAGTATCTCGGTGAGCTGACCACTCACTTCGCCGAGCTTGGTATCTGTCACCAGCTCTCGGCCCCTGCTACGCCACAGCAGAACGGTGTGTCCGAGCGCTGGAACCGCACCATGGAGGACGTGGTTCGTGCCATGAGCGCTGAGTGCGGTCTCCCGGAGTCCTTCGCCTCCGAGGGCTTCGCCTACATGACATGGGTCTGGAACCGCCTCCCGCATGGTCCCTTGCCGGACCACGTCACGCCGTATGAGCTGTGGTTCGGTCACCGTGCGGACCCCAGGCTTGCTCGCGTCTGGGGTTCCTTGGCCTGTGTCTGGTACACCAAGGACCAGCAGGGGTCCAAGGTCTCTCCGCGCGGCCGGATGTGTGCCTTCCTCGGTGTCTCCTCGCGCTCCAAAGCATGGCGTTTCTGGGATGCGGGTCGCCACCGCATCGTTGAGTCGCGTGACGCGCTATTTTTGAGGCACTGTCGTACCGCGACCTGTCTGCCATTCTCACCCAGGCAGCGTCTCACGTTCCCACCTGTGAGGCCTCCCGTCGGATGGGGGAGTCTACCCCACAGGGTGAGTCCGTCCGGGGTGCATCCGGGGTGGGACCATCGCTGGCCACCATTGACCCGGCCATCATTGCTGTCGGGCCTGTAGTCTCTACGCCTGCCCCGCTTGCGCCCGCCACGACTGTCTCGCTTGCGCCTGCCACGCCTGCCTCACCCGCGCCTACCGCGACTGCCTCGCCCGCGCCTACCGCGACTGCCTCGCCTGCACCTGCAGCGCCTGCTTCGTCCGCACCTGCAGCGCCTGCTTCGCCCGCACCTGTAGCGTCTGCTTCGCCCGCACCTGCAGCGCCTGCTTCGCCTGCCGGGGCTGCACCTGCCGCCTCTTTGCCTGCGGCGCCTGCCTCACCCGCGCCTGACGCGACTGTTTCGCCCACGCCTGCCGCGACCGTCTCGTCCGTGTCTGCAGCGCCTGCTTCGCCCGCGCCTGCCGCGCCTGTCTCGCCCACGCCTGCAGCGTCTCCAGAGACAGCACCTGCCCTCCCTGTGCCAGAACCGTCGGTCAGCTCAGACTCGGGCTACTCCCGTGGACCACGTGGGCGTCTCCGCCCACTGGCTTCACGAGCACCTTCGACTGCGGTTGCGCCACCCAGATGACGCACGCGCAGTGTGCACAATGGTGACCCTGGCACAAAGGCTCTCGGCCTAAGTGTCCAAGGCACCTACACGGAGGTGCACCTAGCTTGTCCCATTGGACACCAGCTGATCGCTGACGAGCACGAGGCTATTCAGGCAGCTGCCGCTGACCTAGTTGCGATCCGTCGGACCCATGAGGCATGTGTCTTGGCCACCCGGAGCTCCCCTTTGACGGTCCCTGATCCAGACACGTTAAAGGAGGCTCTCTCAGGAGAGGATTCTGAGCAGTGGCGGGCCGCCTGTGAGGACGAGCTCAGGGCCATCCGGGAGCACGGAGTCTTTGAGCTGGTCGACCGTCCTGAGGGACGGAAGGTCGTGCGGGCCAAGTGGGTCTTCCGCAAGAAGGTGAAGCCTGACGGCTCACTGGACCGCTATAAGGCCCGCTTGACTGCCAAGGGATTCTCTCAGGTTGAGGGGATCGACTTCACTGACACCTTTGCCCCTGTTGGCCGCATGACCACAGCTCGCGCGCTGCTTGGTGTGGTCGCTCACCATGACTGGGAGCTGCACCAGATGGATGTGAACAATGCGTTCCTCCACGGCACCTTGGAGGAGGAGATCTACATGGTCCAGCCACCTGGGTTTGAGGTCGAGGGCAACAAGGTCTGCCGCTTGCGCAAGGCCTTGTATGGCCTGAAGCAGTCAACCCGGTGCTGGAACCGAGAGATCACTCGCACCCTCACTCAGGCCGAGTACGTCCAGAGTGATGCCGACCTGTCACTTTTCATCCGACGGACAGCCGAGCACCTCACTGCCATTCTGGTGTATGTGGACGATCTCCTGATTGCGTCTCCTTCACTGGAGGCCGTGAAGGAGGCCAAGGCGGTCCTGCAGGCCGCCTACAGGATGAAGGACCTTGGTCCAGCGGCTGTTTTCCTCGGGATGGAGATTGTGCGTGATCGTCGTCGACAGACACTCCTCCTCCATCAGGCACGATATGCACAGGTTGTGGGGGAGCGGTTTGCTGACCTCCTTGGCGCTGTTCCCGCCGCCTCGTCACCCATCACTCCCGACGGGCAGGACGCCCTGAAGGTGACAGACCCAGCCGATCTGGGCGAGACTGTGGACGTGACCCTATACTTGCGCATCATTGGCTCACTGATGTACTTGGCCATGACCACGCGTCCCGACATTGCGTTCGCTGTCAACCTACTCGCACAGTTCAGTCAGTCTCCTCGGGCTCGCGCTCTGCACGCAGCTTTGTGAGTCGTCCGGTACGTGGTCTCCACACCGTATCACGGTCTCTGCTTTCGGAGACAGTGCTCGGTTGTGGTAGATGGCTACACCGACAGCGACTGGGCATGGAGTCCTGATGGACGCAGCCGCACGGGTTACGTGTTCCTGCTTGGTGGCACCGCTGTGTCTTGGCGCAGCGGCAAGCAGGGGTGCATTGCTCGCAGCTCCTCAGAGGCTGAGTATGTTGCTCTGGGCGCTGGCGCCGCTGAGGCGGTGTGGCTGCAGCGGTTGTTCCAGTGCTTGGGTCAGTCCGTGCCTACCATCATCCTCCGATGCGACAACCAGAGTGCTCTCGCGATCGCTGAGAACTCTGGTGTGTTCCACGCACGCACGAAGCACATCGCTGTCGAGTANATTGTGCGTGATCGTCGTCGACGGACACTCCTCCTCCATCAGGCACGATATGCACAGGTTGTGGGGGAGCGGTTTGCTGACCTCCTTGGCGCTGTTCCCGCCGCCTCGTCACCCATCACTCCCGACGGGCAGGACGCCCTGAAGGTGACAGACCCAGCCGATCTGGGCGAGACTGTGGACGTGACCCTGTACTTGCGCATCATTGGCTCACTGATGTACTTGGCCACGACCACACGTCCCGACATTGCGTTCGCTGTCAACCTACTCGCACAGTTCAGTCAGTCCCCTCGGGCTCGCGCTCTGCACGCAGCCTTGCGAGTCGTCCGGTACGTGGTCTCCACACCGTATCACGGTCTCTGCTTTCGGAGACAGTGCTCGGTTGTGGTAGATGGCTACACCGACAGCGACTTGGCATGGAGTCCTGATGGACGCAGGCGCACGGGTTACGTGTTCCTGCTTGGTGGCACCGCTGTGTCTTGGCGCAGCGGCAAGCAGGGGTGCATTGCTCGCAGCTCCTCAGAGGCTGAGTATGTTGCTCTGGGCGCTGGCGCCGCCGAGGCGGTGTGGCTGCAGCGGTTGTTCCAGTGCTTGGGTCAGTCCGTGCCTACCATCATCCTCCGATGCGACAACCAGAGTGCTCTCGCGATCGCTGAGAACTCTGGTGTGTTCCACGCACGCACAAAGCACATCGCTGTCGAGTATCATTTCGTGCGCGATCTGGTGGAGCGGCAGTTGATCTCCATCGTCTGGGTGGGCACAGACTTGCATCGCGCTGACTTCCTGACCAAGGTACTGGCACGTGGGAAGTTCCTCAGGGCTGTTCGTTCCGTCGGATTGCGACCCCTGTCCGAGAGTGGGTGATTGTCCGGGTCCCTGTTGAGCACTCTGTGTTGCACCGGCACGCGTTCAGCACGTGTATGGACATGCGTACCATTGGGTCATGGGGGAGTGTTGTGATGTTGTAAGTCATACACAGTTGTACAGTTGGTTGTGACCACTCGGCCGTGTCCATGCTCGTGCATATCCTTGAGGCGGACCCAGCTGGAGACAGAGTTCCCTGAGGTGATGCTCCACCCGCTGGAGGCAGCCTGGCAGCCTACCCAGTGTACCAGAGGGCTCCCACAGCCCACGGACTACGTTTGGAGGTCTTCAGGATTTTCTCGGTGGACAGCCCTGCCAGGCTGATTTACATGTTTGTTTTCTTACACTCTCCGGCTGTTCCCGGACGTAGGCGTGTGACCAGTCGTTGTGTCTGTCTTTTTGTCGTGCATCCGTAGGATCAGACGGCGCTCCGTTTGGACGCTTGTGCGTAAAATTATGGCCAAAACAGTGGTTTTGGGTCGGTTCAGGTTTGACAGGCACCGCCGTGTGCGCCACCCGCCGTGAGCCACGGCGGCTATTTATGCTGTGGACCTGTCATTTGTTATTCCTCTCTGCATTTACTTCAGTTGAAGCTTGAGATACAAGTGCACGTGTCTCTCCCTACCCTTGCTGTCCCTTGCATGACCTGTGTGTCAACCAGCCAGACCCGTGCTGTCAGGCTAGCAAGCAGAAAGGCTAGGAAGCTTCCTGGAATCTTCTCATTGTGATTTGTCCGGACGGCCGGACGGCCGGTTCAAGTTGTTCATACGCACCCTTCCGGACGGCCGGTACTGTCACCGGGACGTGGGTGCCATCAATGGCGTCCACACATGCATCAAACCAAGGGAGGTAGTCCCTCCGTCCGGGCCAAGCTTGCGGTGGTGCATTCCCTTCGCGTGGTTGACAGATGATGGATGGAGCGCGTGACATAACGGCGCTGACGACTTCTCTCAAAATGCGATGCACCGTTGCATGGCCGTGTTGGAACCGCTTGCTTAGCTCACGGACGGACATTTCATGTGCGATGAACATAAGCCACATCATGAGCTTCTCGGTCACATTGAGAACGGCGTCTGTTAGGGAAGTGTTGCTACGAATGAAGTTGCCAATGTCTATCAAGTGGCATGCGATATTTTTGTGGTGTTGAAGATGTGTTGGCGGTGGCCGGCTTCAAGCTCAAGAAGCCATGGTGCGACTTCAAAAGCTCCGGTATGCATGGCCCTTCTCAACAATCGGATAAGCATGCGACGGTAGAGAAGCGCGAGCAAGTTAACGTACGCCTCACTGAATCGGGCGTGCATACGTGCAACACGCCGGATCATGGCTTCACGTGCAAAGGAGTGATGACGGTTGTCTTCCATTGTGAAGAGCGGATTTCTCAACAGATGGAAAATGAGGTGTCAAGCCATGTTTTACACGACTAGTACAAGGAGGGACGAAGACCATTTTGCGAAGAAAAGGCATCTCCAATCTTGGCGCGACGCGATGTGCATTGGCGTCTCGCTGCTATACATTGCGTCACGCAAAAAGTTCGACGTGCTTCATTGCAGCTGGCGCGTTGTGCCGGCTGCAATGAAGCACATAGAATTCCCACTCATGCAAGTGGGCGTTCTAAAAACTCGCCCCCCTTTTATAGTGGGCGTCAAGGTTGTTGAGGGAGAGTCGCATGGCAACTCTCCCGCCCTACGGTAAGTCGACGACGACGCAAAATCGCGTCGCCGTCGACTTCGCATTCCACAGGCCAAGGGATCCGGGCTCAATTCCTGGTAATGCATTGTTGCTTTACAATTTTTTTGTTAACATGTCGTGGACTTCCGGATCCGGCGGGCCTGCTCTCTTTGTTAGCGCGTACTTGCATTTTTTCTGGAGAGCGCCCACAACAATAAACTTTTGTTGTGGGAGAGGTTCGACGCCGCTCACTACAAAGGAAAAGTCGCGGAGCACCGCATTCGTGACTCAAAACTCCGAACCGCCTGAAGTTCTCCAGGCGGTTCGGCGTTTTGAGTCACGAATGCCGGGGAGCAACCCCTCGCACGCGGAGAGGGTGCGCTCCGAGGCCGTCATCGAGATTGCGCCTGCATGCCAGTTTTTGCCACGCGGCTTGTACTATGTGACATTGGATATGCGGACACGCGGACAGAAGCCGGGACGCACTACAAGCTTTTGTGGTTGGCGATGGGCATCGAAAGATGTTTCAAACCGCCTTCGTGATGGGAGTGCCCCCTAGAAACGGCCTGTGTTAACAATTCGTTCGCCCCTTAGCATCTGGCTTCAGATTTGGCAGGTTGTCGATTTCACTTCGGTTACATTGAATTCGGTACTGCTTCCCCGCCCTCGGGAACGCCGGCGTGGCTACGCAGGGACTTAGTGGCCGTGGCTGACCTGAGTATGGGGGTGTTGCGGGGGGGGGGAGGGGGGGTCCCTGAGGGACATGAAAGTTTCAAGTCCTGCAACTTTCAAGCGCGATTGAAGAGGAATCCAATCGGTGGCTCTTTGCGCCACGCGAAGGGCGAGTTTTTCTCGCTTCGACCTCTACGCCGTTTTGCGGACTGCGGTCCTCATTCAGTCAGCAGCAGCATTCCTGCTGATTGTGTATGACCGACCGACTGACCGACCGTTCAAGAAGGCGTCTCGCAGACCGTTCTTGCGCTCTGCGACCGTGCTGCTGGGTACGGACTCCGTATTACGAAGTCCTGTGCGGCGGGCGATTGAAGGGAGCCGCAGACTGGTACGGTGTCACTTTTGCTGTGCCTGTGGTACTAACGCACGCACACACACACGCGCCGAAGACAGCTCATTCGAAAACAGCTCCCAGCTCAGCTCTCAAACTTACCTGCGATGGCAAACAACAGAGTGCGCGGGATTTTTGTGTCTAGCGCACCACCAGCCCGAAATGGAGTTCAAACAGAATCCTCCTGCCACCGCCATTTCCTCTCCCTTGGCATCGCCCTCCTCTCTGCTTTTCTCCTCTTGACACCCATTGCCGGTGAAGTCCAATACTTTGCGGAACCCTCACCACAGGGGAAGAGCGAATCAAGGGACCCACAGACATTACCTCAGCCAGAGGAAAGAGACACCCGATTACAATGGATGGGAGGAACCCTCGATCCTCTCGGAAAATCAAGGACTTCGAAGCCTTCAACACCCCGTGCATCCTCCAACTCGAAGGATACATGGCAAGGCCGAGGAGTGAGGAAGAACAGGAGAAATTTGAGGGATGAACAGTCCGGCGTTGGCGGTGGCGTTCGCAACAGCGTGTCGTCACGAGGTGGCTCACACCCAACGCCAGCGCCAGCGCCACGCGAATTTGACTCAAAATCGACAAGCCACCTTCGTCTGACGGCGCAAGCAGCGGAGCTCGTGCAGCTCTCTATGAACACTTTCAAATCTGCCTGGGAGGCGGGCAAACAGCAGCAGCAGCAGCAGCAGCAAGATCATGTTCAACCGTCACGAACAGAAAATCATGGAGACACCATCTTTGGTGGTCGAATGTCGTCGACATATGTTGATCCACTGCAAGGATTGGCCGGCTGGCAAGTCATGGCTGACTGCATTGACCAGGTTGGTTCTTCTGCCTGGACCAGGATGATGATTTGCACCTTGCAGAATAAGACATCTGCAGGTCGAACGGATCCCAGCTCTCTCTTGCACCGGAGGGAAACCCCCAGACGGAACTTGACTTACAACAGAAGGATACTGTCCCAGACTGGCTTACTGACCCAGGCTGGGTCACCCTGCCAGTGATTGCCGGTTTGGCGCAGAAGTGATTTCAGTTTATCCATGCTCAGAAACTCTGAGAAAAAAGGAAATATGTCAAAACTTTACTTTTCCTTGAAGGTGAAAGCTCAATTCTTTTCAGGGAGAATGTAAAGAATGCTTTCAGTTGCTTTCATGCTCAGGTTCTATGAAGCAAATGCCCAAGTGTCAATCTCCTCTAGGCCTCGCTGTTCCTTCTCTTCTGGGTTTTCTCCCCCACGCCATGATGGCGCAGTCTTCCAGCGGCTGGAAGGAGACACTCGGTTGCTCGGAGTGCGGCTGGAGGGAGACACTCGGTTGCTCCCACTCCAGCTCATGCCAGTTTCTCCTCCAACTCTTTCCAATGCATTCCTAAGTTTACATTCACTGCAATGAAACTTTCCCATCCCATTTTCATGCTCAATCCGGTTTCAATGCAGCTGAGCATCGCAAACGCGAAGCTCCACTCTTTATCCAGCCACGAGCAACAGAACCACAAGAACGACAAGGACGCTACCGCAACGGGCAGAGCGCACGAGCATGACGGGCGCGGTAATGTAGGCTGCAGTCTCTCCGCAGCAGTGCACATCTCAACGGCCCGCACGCTCATTGCTGACTGCGCTGAAGCTACAGCAAACTCCCAAAAAAGCAGTCCAGCAGCAGAGGTGAGTCCCCTGCTTCCACCCACTCCCCCATTCCCCTGAAGGACCTTACGGCTGTCTTTCTTTCAGTCGGTGAAACCCTAGGCTCAGATGTGCTGAGGCTACAGCCTGCCCCCAGGATCGTCCCCTAAACCCCACACATTGTGGGCCACAATGCCGCAAACCAATGGCATTCAGGGCCCTACATTCAGTAAAACCTCCTTGTGGAGATTCCTGCCCGCTTCTCCCGTCTGCAGACTATGCAGAATGTATCCAATTGCTTCAATTGACGCAGTCTCAGCTGCATAGGTCAAACCCCATCCACATGTTCATCTGCTTTCATCACATTTGGGGGGGGGGGGGGGGGGGGGGGGGCGTGCAAATTGCACCGTGCAACGACAATATGTTGGCTACATGTCAAAGCAAGCAGACTGGCCGTTGGCTAAAGCAGTATGTTTCAATGGCCATCTGCCCCTTCTTTCCCCCTCCACTTCGTTTTCTTTCTACCGTATTTTCTGAAATTCATTGGCTGTGTTTTCGTATGATTGCAGGAAAATGGAGATGAGCTGAACACCTCACTGAACCAAGCATCAGAACTGTTAGCTAAAGCAGCCACGTTGTGTTCTTCAAGCAGAGTAGGAAGACAGCAGAAACAACCTGGAAAACATGTGCGCCATCATCCTTCAATGCCGTTTCACTCACCACCACGACCACCACCACCATCACCTCCTCCTCCTCCTCCTCCTCCTCCTCCTCCTCCTTCTCCACCTCCTCCTCTTCCTCCTCCTCCTCCTCCTCCTCCTCCTCCTCCGCCGCCGCCTTCCCCTTCTCCTCCGCTGCCCCTTTCCCCACCACCTCCATCAGACCGACGAGTCTTTGTGACAGTGGCCAAGCATGGGCCGGCTGACTTCAGAAGGATACAGGTAGGTCAGCAATGCACACTGCAATGCAGTTCTGAATCATGCCAAATATTGCAGGCATGCACCGTGCCATTGGGTGCAGTTTGCACCTTTTTCAAAAGTACACAGCCTTTGTAAGCTGATTTAGCGAGCGGAATGCGCATGAGAATACATCAACCTATGCTCTTCAAACACCTTCTCATCAGATCCCACCATTGCAAGACACACAGCGTGCCATGCCATACTTTGGGAGATGCACAGCAAAAGGCTCTTCCGATGCATGCCACATTCCAAGGCCTGCTGACTGTTCACAGGAATTTTTTTGGCAGTTTTCACGCACTCGTTGCCTCTCTTTTTCCTTGAAAACTCTACCATAGGCGAAGAGGACAAGTGAAATTCTCTGTACAAATTAATGCTTCATTCTGTCAGTATTGTCGTAAGTACACCCCCCCCCCCCCCCCCAAACCCTCTCACTCCCCATATCTCCCTCTTCTTATCCTCTGGTTCAGCCAACTCGGCTTCTTTCCTCCAAAAGTGTTACTAGCTTCCCATTGCTCTCATCCCCATTGGCTTGCTCCATATGTTCAAATCGCAGACACAGCCGTCTTTCAAAAAGTCAACAGATCACAGTGAGATATGTTTCCCTGATAAATTTTCCAAATATTCCAAGAAGAATCTACGGCCCTGCACTGCAGGACGTGTTGGAAACAGAGTCCAATCACAGCCTGCTCCTCTCTCCCCTCATCGGCTACTGTGATGTCCTCCAGGACGTGTTCAGTGCAAAATTTGACCGCCGCCTGCACCTCGTGGTGATCATCGGTCGCGGGGTGTTTTTGGAGCAATTTGAGATTCGACGGGACAACGTCACGCTGGTCGGCGTGGCAGCCGACGAAACCATCGTCACTTTCGAGGCGAGCGTGGCTGGTGGTGCGACCACGTACAGCTCTGCCACCGTCGGTGGGTCTCTTATCACTTCGCTCTATTCTCTGGACGCTTTGCACACCTCTTTTCTTGCTGAGAAATTTTGCGCAGCTATGTTGATGCAGAGAATTTTTTGGTGCGACAAAGGTTGGCGTCCACCTTAGGAATCCTGGGGCCTTCAACACCCCTTGTTTCTTCAAATACTTCTTTGTTTTCTTTCCTGCTGTGCTTGGCTCCCCGCTTACTCGCCTGATGTCTTGCTTGTTGGTTTCCCCTGTCACTGCCTCGCTCACCGGCGTCCTTGCATGATTTCTTTTTCTTCTTTTGTTCTTTTGCCTTCATTCTTGCTTGCTTGACTGATTTTTTCTTTGAAATTCTTGCTTGCTTTCTTGCCTTCTAAATGGCTTGCTTCACATGTGCTTTGAACGAGCGCTTCCTGATGACAACTTCTCAGCGCACTGCATGAGTTTCTGCATGCATTGTTCCTTTCTCCCCTTCTCACTTGCATTCTTGCTTTGCCTATTTGCATGGGTGCTTGGCTGATTAAATTCTTGTTTCCAGCTGTGCGTGGCGTCAGATTCAATGCACGCTGAATGACGTTCCAAACACTCACCTCATTGCTTCCTCTCAACCTGCTTTCTTGCTTGCTTGCCTATTTCATTTCTTGCCTTGTTGTTTGCAGCTGTGAGTGGCGACGGGTTCACCGCACACCGCATCACGTTCCGCAACACGGCGGGGCCCAAGGGCATGCAGGCTGTGGCGTTGCGCGTGACAGCTGACCGTGCCGCCTTCTTCGACTGCTCCATCGAAGGGTATCAGGTGCGCGTGATCCATTGAAGGGTATCAGGTGTGTGTGATCCATTGAAGGGTATCAGGTGCGTGTGATCCATTGAAGGGTATCAGGTGCGTGTGATCCATTGAAGGGTATCAGGTGCGTGTGATCCATTGAAGGGTATCAGGTGCGCGTGATCCATTGAAGGGTATCAGGTGCGCGTGATCCATTGAAGGGTATCAGGTGCGTGTGATCCATTGAAGGGTATCAGGTGCGTGTGATCCATTGAAGGGTATCAGGTGCGTGTGATCCATTGAAGGGTATCAGGTGTGTGTGATCCATTGAAGGGTATCAGGTGCGTGTGATCCATTGAAGGGTATCGGGTGCGTGTGATCCATTGAAGGGTATCAGGTGCGTGTGATCCATTGAAGGGTATCGGGTGCGTGTGATCCATTGAAGGGTATCAGGTGCGTGTGATCCATTGAAGGGTATCAGGTGCGTGTGATCCATTGAAGGGTATCAGGTGCGTGTGATCCATTGAAGGGTATCAGGTGCGCGTGATCCATTGAAGGGTATCAGGTGTGTGTGATCCATTGAAGGGTATCAGGTGCGTGTGATCCATTGAAGGGTATCAGGTGTGTGTGATCCATTGAAGGGTATCAGGTGCGTGTGATCCATTGAAGGGTATCAGGTGCGTGTGATCCATTGAAGGGTATCAGGTGCGTGTGATCCATTGAAGGGTATCAGGTGCGTGTGATCCATTGAAGGGTATCAGGTGTGTGTGATCCATTGAAGGGTATCAGGTGCGTGTGATCCATTGAAGGGTATCAGGTGCGTGTGCTCCATTGAAGGGTATCAGGTGCATGTGATCCATTGAAGGGTATCAGGTGCGTGTGGTGTATCAGGTGCAAGCAGAACCAGGTGTGTGTGAGATCTCTCTACACCTCCAAGCATCGATCTTTCAAATATCTGGATTCATGCACCTATGTTGTGGCACTGTCTGTGTGACTTTGAGCTGCGCCACCTCCTTCAATTTCTCTGTTTACGAGTGTCGTGTGCATGTGCCTGTGCATGGATCCACAACAAGAGGCCCATGTTGAAGAACCTTCTTGCCCCCCGCCATGGTCCGAATTAGGTCAGGGGTTGAATGGGCACGTGGGGGCCAGGTTTGCGGCAAGGAGGGACACGGTGATCTGATGGTAGAAGGAGAAGGGTGTTGTGGAGGGATGGTGCGGGTTGGGAAGGGGGAGGGGGACTCACTTCTTGTCAGTTGGAAAGGATCCTGAGAGACTTCCATGCAAAAAAAATATTTCAGTCATGTAAGAGGTGGCTGACGTGAAAACAATGAAAGCAACAGAAGCGAGCGGTGCATGCGATCTGCATAACTTCACGGAAGCCATTGTATTCTCAGTGCCAAGATGGAAGCGCCTGAAATGTGCCACGCATGTTCAGTTCTGACTGGAAGCCTCTCCTTCGTGTTGCTACAATGAGCGCTGGCACACTTGCCCGAGTGCGCGCTTCTTCTGTGTTCTGTTTCCACCCACCCAACCACGGCACAATTCACTCGCACACAAGCCGGGCGGCCGTACTTCCACAACAGCATGCACTGTTGTGTTTGATAGGTGATCAAACAGTTGATAGCTGATGTTCTTTACTCATCTTGCAAAATTTTGAAGAAATGTGCACCCCCTACATCCCCCCCCCCCCCCCCCCCCCCCCCCCCCCCCC
>SZWC01016610.1:11546-24451 GCA_023375785.1 Penium margaritaceum | reverse complement strand
TGTAGCGCTGCTCTCCTTGCCGTCGCTCGTGACAGGTGGAAGCCACACACACCAACACTCCCCCTGGCTGACACAACTGTCAACATAACGATGTCTGAGCGAAGGCAAGAGATGATGGCTCAGGCAACCAATCATAGCGAGCATTGATCAAGCATACGACAGCACAGGGTCTCCTCGTGACAATGGTGCATCCCACCAAATGCCCGGGTCTCGACCATGCACGAAGTCAATCGCACACCTACGTGTCAAACATCATGCAAGAGAGACAGAGAAACAAGGTCTCCTCGTGACCCCGGAAAATGTCTCCGGGTGTCCGGGTCTCGACCACATCATGCATGGATCATACATGACACATGTAGGCAATGGGTCTCCACGTCACACCGGTAGAACTCAACAGGTGTGCGGGTCTCGACCAGCATAACCTTGCATACATCATACATAACACATGGAGGCAATGGGTCTCCACATCACACCGGTGAAGCTCACCAAGTGCGCGGGTCTCGACCAACATAACCTCGACCATAGCATCGTGCCACATCCCAAGTAACCTCACTGTCCTCAAAAGGGTGTCAGGCCAAAGTCCACACACCACCACCAGCAATAGCAAGGGTGATGACGATGCTGGTGGGATGTGCTCGCACAGAGCCTCACCCAGGAGCGACGTCGTCGCTGTCGTCGTCGTCGCTGTCGTAGTCGTCACTACTGTCGTCATCTGCTAATGTGACTGGTGCAGCGCTAAGAGCCTCCTCCAAAACAATCGCCTGCTGTATGGCCTCCAACTACTCAGCTGCATATCGCCTTGCGGCCTCCGCAGCGTCGAGGCGCGTGTGCAGCTCGACAAGCTGTGACGCGGCAGCCGACCGGCTGGCTGCATCTGCGGCATGTACACGGTCAATCGCGAAACGAACCTGATGGTGGGCCTCGATAGTGTGCGCGTCGGCACGAGCCAGAGCCTCTTGTAGCCTCGCGGTCTCACCCCGTAGGAAGGAGTGGAGCTGCGCCTGCTCGTCGCACAAGTCGACGTCCTCTATGTCAGTCGTCGACTCAAGTGCCGCCGGGCCACGAGGTACTGGTAGAGCGGGAGTGCAAGACAATGAGTCGCCACGTAAGTTGTCTGGGGCTGTAGGAACGACTGCTGCGAAGACATCTGCTGCTCGTGACACACCTGTCGCTCGGCCGTCAGCTACTGGCCGGACGTCGGCATGTGTAGGTATAGCTGCATCCGTGGCAACGTTGTGGTGATCGAAGGTGCGGTCAGTGCCGTGTTTGCTCCTCGTGACCCCTGGTGTGCAGCCCATCATCCACCTGCTGCTGGACATCCGCCTGTCCCAGACGTGCATCCTGTAGAGACCACTCGGCTGCCTCGAGACGCCTGTGTACATCCTCCACACACTCCTCGACAACCCGTCGTGATGGAACATCCACGGTATAAGAACGGCTGCTGGCCTCCCGGAGCTCGACCATGAGACGCTGCATGTGCGCCTCCGCTCGAGCCACCACTACCTCCTGCTCGTCGACTGCGGAGTGTAGGCGCTCGGGTATAGGAACTGTAGCTCGGACAAGAGTAGCTGTGTCCTCGGCTGGAACCGCCGTGGTGTTAGCAACACCGGTCAGGATAGCGAGATGTCGGAGGTCCGCAGCTCGCTCTGCATCCTCCATGTCGCACACACGGACGTCTGCTCTCACCGAGGGGCCATCTCGTGCTCGTGCCGCAACTACTACAAGAACTACAACGCACTGGGCCTCTACTTCTGCCTCCGACCCTGCGTCCGACCACTCCACAACGGACGACTGATCCTCATAGAGGAAGTCTACCTCGTCCTGGTGGTCCATCACTTGCTCTTGCTGCCCATTACTATCTGTCTGAACCACCTGGGCGTCTGCTGGGGGCCGAGTATCAGCATCTCTATCACCTGCTCGTGCTGCTACTCCTAGCACCATGACAGCTGTCTCCACACCGGCTAACGTGGGAGCGTGCACACCGTCAAGCGTAGCTCCTACATCGGCCGTCGTCATGTCATCCGCCAGGGTATCAACAAACACCATCTCCATCCCCGACTCAGACTCAGCCTCGGACCAATCCTCCTCCGACGAAGAGTCTCCATCACGGCGAACGTCTCCCCCCGCCGAACTCTCCGCTAGCTGAGTCAGCTGTGTGATGTCATCAGCCTCAATCATCTTGCACTGTAGAGCAGTCGCATCACCAATGCAGAGCTCCGCCGCGGTCGTCAGCGGACAAACCATCCCCCCCACGGCTGACACCTCGGCAGGAGCTGTGGAGACTCGACAGACCAACCCGTGGACAGGAGATGAGGGGGTCTTGTCACCTGAGACTCCTCCCACAGCCGCGTCTGATGGTGCTGCCTGTGCGCGTCGTGCAAGACGAGCAGCTCGCCGCCGCGCACGACGAGTGCAAGAACGAGCGGTGCGGCGAGGGGCTGTGGGTCCGTCCGTCCGTATGATGCTGACAGCCTCCAAGACGGAGCGGAGGGCGACGGATGTAGACGAGAGATCCAGTATGCTAGCATCGTCGGAGGAAGGGATGCAGGATTGGGAGGAAGATGAGGATGAAGTGGGAGGCGACACCTGCGACAGAGTGGCAGCTTGCTCGGAAGTCACATGGTCAAGGAGCTGCTGGACCATGCGCTTGAGGTTCCGGACCTCCATGTGTAGGGCGGCCATATCACCACGCAGAAGCGCTGTGGCATCACTCGGTGACGTATCCACTGAAGGAGGTGGAGAGGATCGTACCCAAGGGGGATGCCACCCAGGAGGGCGCTGTCGGCACTAGCGCCAGCCATGCTGCCTATCTCGATAGTAATAGCACGAAAATCCTGAGGACAAGTGGGACTCGTGCCACGGCTGCATGGACCACTGTACCTGTGGCGGTTGCCACGGCTGAGGCTCAGGCGCAGACCACGGTGATGGCAACGCCCACGGCCACGCTGCGCAGCTCATGTCGAGAGCTGAGCGTAGGTAATCTCACACACTCAACCCCGGTGGTGCAAAGAACCACGTAGAGGGATACGAGTGCAGCAACGTGTCTCGGACAGGCTGCGATGTCGTCAGTCAAGGTGACAACCTCAGCTGTAGTGTGTTGCTACAATGTTGCACCCGTCGAAGATGGCACAACTATCACAACGTGCGACCTCAAGTCGCCTTCGGTGCCTCTGATGCTACACCGGTTGCTGTCGTCAACAGACGGCTGTGGCCTCAAGCCACCTTCGCTGTTGCTACTGCTGCTGCGACTCTCGCTGCGGCTGCTGCTACAGCGGTTCCCGTCGTCAGCCGACGGTAGTGGCCTCAAGCCACACTAAAAAGTAAGATAATTAAAAAAATAAAAACAAAACTCACCCCCTTTGTTTTTTTTTGTTCACCGACGCTCGGCGCGAGTGGGATACCCCTTCCCGGGCCTTACTCAACTGCCCCAATCAAGGATCGTCCTGTCCTCCTCCCCTTTTTTTGTTTTTTTTTGTTTGTTTTTGATGGTGCCACCTCCTCGGGTGCCCCCTTTGGGGTTTTCTGGGGTGCCCCACTCGAGCCCCCCCCTCTCTTCTCTTCCCCTTCCTTTTTTTTATTCCAGTCTGGCTCGACCCTCGCGGCGAGCACAGTGGAGGGGGAGCCTCGCTCCCCCCCTCGCGTGCAGCCGGCCGGAGGCCGCCCGTCGGCCTCCCTTGCCCCTCTCAGCCGGCGGGGGGGGGGGGGCGGCGTTTGGCCGGCACGCGCCGGCTCAAGCACCGGCGCTTGGCTGGCGCTGTCGCGCCCTCCGGGGGCACGACGGGCCCGACCGACCGGACCCCCCCCCTTTGGGCGGGGTCCCTCGTATCGGGTCCCCCTCAGGCCCGACGCGAGGGACCCCGCCCAAAGGGGCATCAGCAGCTGCGAGCAGCAACAGTAGCGCTGCAGCTGCAGCACCAATCGCAACAGCAGCAGCAGGCAGCAACTGCTGCAGCAACTGCAGCAGCAGTTGCTGCAGCAGCTGCTGCTGCTACTGCTGCTGCAGCTGCTGCCTGCGGCTGCTGCTTGCTGCTGCGGCTGCTGCTTGCTTCTGCTGTTGCAGCTGCTCGCCACTGTTGCGGTTGCTGGTGCTGCTGCTGTGGCTGCTGTTGCGGCCGCTGCCTACTGCTACTGCTGCGAATGCTGCTGCAGCTACTGCTGCAACTGCTCACCGTCGTTGCTGCTGCTGCGGCTGCTGCCCGCCGCCGTTGTTGCGGCTGCTGCTGCAGTTGCTGCCTGCTGCTGCTGCTGCGGTTGGTGATGCAGCTACTGCGCTGCTGTTGCTGCTCGCAGCTGCTAATGCCGTCGTTGCTGCAAGCTGCTGCCGCCGCTGCACGCTGCCACTGCTCGCAGCCGCTGCCGCAAGCTGCTGCTATGACTGCTCGCAGCCGCTGCCGCAAGCTGCTGCTGCGAGCTGCTTCTCCTTTTTTTTGTGTGTGTACAGACCGGTAGGCAGACACGGCTGCTGCTGTCACCCGGTACTGCTGCTGCTACTGCTTGCCGTCGTCGCAGCTGCTGCTCCCGTCCAAAGTTGCTCCTGTTCCTGTGGCTGCTACCTGTAGCCGCTCCCGCTGCAGGTGCTTCCCGCCGCTACTACTGCTACGGCCGATAATGCTTGCAGCTGCTGCCTCCACTGCTCCGTTGCAACGTAGTCGTGATCGGTCCCTCCAAGATCAGCTGCTGCTGCTATGGGTGGCTGCCGCTGCTGCCACTCACTTCTGCTGCTGCTGCGTCTCTGCTGCACAGCACAACGAGCTGCGGCTCGTTTGCTCTGATACCATGAGAAACTTCCTAGAACCTTCCTAACCGCTTGCCACTTAACTAAGCGTCAGCGCTCAGTCAGTGTGTGATGACAGTCGCAAGTCATGCAGGAAACTGCAAGGGTCTGGGTAGGGACACGTTCAGAGTGTCAGGAAGTTCAAATATGAATGTAATTGCAGAGAGAGTTAACAAATGACAAATCCACAGGATAAATACCTGCCACGGCGCACGACAGGTGTCGCACGCGGCAGTGCAAGGTCTGTCCTAAAACAGGTCCAAAAACACTGTTTTGGCCCTAACTCTGCGCAGACAAATGAGAACGCTACGCCGTCTGAACCTAGAGATGCAGAATCTCAAGCCGGACGCTACGACTGGTCACACTCATAATTCCGGCACCGATCGGTGGACAGAAAATTCAAAATATGCAAATCGGGCTCAAGAGCCAGTCCACCGAGAAAACTCTAGCGTCTGTAGAAAAACTGTAAGCACCCCGGCAAGCACCCAGGGCGTCGTGGCAGCTCTCTGGCAGCTGCTGGTGGATGGAGCCACCACTCGTCGGTGCTCCGGTGCCAGCTGCATCCGCATCAAGGATAGGCTGTAGAAAACCTGGAAGAGGTCCGAGACAGCATCCACGACGCTGGCGCAGTCATCGATCAGCTCCGAGTGGGTGGTCCACCACCTGCCGACGCGCTGGTGTCTCCGGGGTCCGCATTCGGGACCATGTTGTCGCGCTCTCCTGTAGCGCTGCTCTCCTTGTCGTCGCTCGTGACAGGTGGAAGCCACACACACTAACACCACGTAGTGACCTCTGGTCTCGTTGCACACTCACCTCACGATGCAGGTGATTGACCGGAGAGAGACGGCTCCTCTGACGACCTCACTGTGGTGACCTGGCCGCACGACTACACACGCCTGAATTTATGTGGCCACAAACGACGTCCTGATTCTCACATGTAGCAGACTCGCGCTAGATGCGGTTGCTCACCGAGTTGGGTGCACACCCACAACTCATTCCTTTCTGAATTCTTGACAGGCTTGACAGGATTTGTTTATTGTGGACAGGTGGTTTGATCACCCACAGCTCGAGGATAGCGAGCAAGGGCGAGCTCGCTGCTCGCTCACTCGCTACCCGTCACCTAACAACTGGTACAACTGTGACCCTGTTCTGTTGTTCCAAGTTTTCTGACTCCCGTCAAGAAATCCATGGTTGTTCTTGGCCCTACTTGACTCCTTGCACCTGCGTACTGCGTCTTGCTAGTCCAGCAAGCTTGTCTACTGGTATCAAAGGGGCTTCACGGAAGAACGGGCTCTTCCGCCGTCGGCTTACTCTTCTGCCGACCTTGTTCCTGGACCACAACAGTGGCAGTTGCTCTTGATGTCATAACATGCTACATCCCACGTACCATCTGTCCTTCGGAGCCAAGTGAGCAGGGCAGTAGGCACGTCGCTTCTAGGCTGTCGTGCTATCTTGGCGCTCAGGCTTCCCGCCACTCTCGGCGGCTAGCCTCTTGTGCAGCCGCGACGTTGACATCGGCTCCATCCATTAGCTGTGGATCTAATCACAGCTGACTATCGCAAAAGTCCCCCGTAGCACCCATCAAGCGTCGTGAAACACAACAGGGATACGTACCACTGCCATAGCAACAGCAGCCAATGCCCATAGCAGCCAAGGCTTGCAGTAGCCAAGGCACGCAGCAGCCGAGGCCCTCAACAGCCGAGGCCCGCAGCTGCTGTTGCTCGCAGCAGCCGAGGCCCACAGCAGTTGCTGCTCTTTAGAACCAAGGCTCGCAGTAGTCAAGGCACGCAGCAGCCAAGGCTCACAGTAGCCGAGGCACGTAGCAGCCGAGGCCCTCAGTAGCCGAGGCCCTCGACAGTTGTTGCTCGCAGCAACCGAGGTCCGCAGCAGCTCTTTACAGCCGAACGTGCAACAACAGTAGCAGCCGTGGGCGGCACAGCTGCACCAACTAGGCCGAGGCAACATCACCACCTTACTGGTGCCATCCGCCACGCTGGCTCACCTTGAGACATCGTGCGTGGCTCTAGCATGTGAGCGTAGAGGGTATCATTCTACACTCGAATGTCACCGCGAGCCGCACGTCATCGAGGTCATTGCACCGTCGTCCTCAAGTGCGGCATACATTCTGGTAAACCCCTCACATCACTGCACTCTTGGGAGGATCAGCAGCACACTGTCCCTGAGGCGGACGCCGCTGCGGCAAGCTTGCGCGCTCTCTTGCACTAGGACACCGTTGACCTCCCACCGACTCTCACACCTGCAGGCACTGTGGTGATCGACACTGCTACTACAACTGCCACCACATTTGCCACTGTAGCTCGCGCGTCTCGCGCTCCCGCCCCCACTTCTGCGGGGCGGGCAACAGAGTAGTATACAACGGCATCAATTGTAGCAGGTCCTATTGCAGCAGCAGTTATAGATCTCCGCACACAGATTGCTGTAGCTGCTTCTGCTGTCGCCTCTACAACAGCGACTACAACAACTGCTATCTCCTCCCCCGCATCTGCCGTCCGTATCTCCACAGCCATCGCCATCACAATAGCTGCTTCTGCACCATCAGCCTCCATCAGCCTCATTGCAGCTGCTGTTTCCATTGCTGCTACCCTCACTACCATGGAGGCAGCTCTTTCCACCGGTGCTCTTGCCATAGTAGTCCCAGTTGCTTCTATAATGTCTGTCCTCTTTGCTGCTGCAGCTGCCGCTGTTCCACCATTTCTTGCTCTTCTTCACGCCCCCTCACCTCCTACTAGTGCATGAGGGTTCTCCGTACACCTGCCTCTCCTGCTGATTTTCTGCCTCGCCCTTCTGTGTGGTGGCTTGTGTGTCTGATCGGGGTCGGGTTGTCTGTCAGCATAGCTCCCATGTACCTTGGGCACCCTAGTTTTCCCACGTCCACGGGGGCTGGGAAAACTCTGTTGAAATATTTGAGGCAAGTCCTCATCGTCGTTAGCATGCCTAGTGACAACGAGTCAGTCGTAGCTGGCCTGCAGTGTCAACTAAACCTCGCTCGCGAGGCTGAAGATCGCCTTAAGGTCGCGAATGATAATCGCACGGCCTTTGCTAATGAGGTGGCCGCCATTGTGTTGAATCGTTTCCTTGCTGTGTTAGTCCCTCTTGCTACTGCTATTGCTAGCACCAGTACCACTACCGCGTCCATTCCATCCACTGCTTACAGCGCTGCCTCCTCATTTGCCGCAAACCCCGCTGCTCTCCCTCGCCAGCATGAATTATTCTCCCAACCTCCAGCCTTGGCACCTGGCCTTGCATTCTTCTCCTGGGAGACCCGCTTTAGCGCTTTGGCTCAGGGAGAACGTTTATGGGAGTACTATTTTCCAGTAGTCGATCCTTTAACCCCTAATGTCGCCAAATCTGCGCGCGACGTCCGTGCCCTTATTGCTGCTGCGCCANTGTCGTTGCAATACAGTCACTGGTCAGGCAGCTCAAAGTGCACTCACCGTCCAATTCAACACGCTCCTGATGCGTGCGGATGAAACGGCTGATGCTTATTGGGTTCACGGTCTCAAATTCCTTCACGAGCTTGACAAGGCTGCCTCAGGTCAATTGTCTGCTGTCCATACTATGGTCAACGGGTTGATCCCCGAACTGTCCAATATTCTTCATGACATCAAGGCTTATGAGCTGCAGCGTCTTGCCTCTGAGCTTGTACCTCTTGAGTCACCGCCTGGTGTGGGTGTGCTCTGGGACTTCACAGCTGAGCGTCTTGCTGCCTCGTGGACCAGCCTCCAGAACAAACGCCTGCACTACACAGTAGTGGCCGGCGTGGCCGTTGTTACCACTGCCTCCTCTTCTCCTTCTCCTACCTCTTCATCTGCCTCCACCACCTCATCTTCCCCTTCCACCTCTATGGCCGCAGCTCTTGCCTCATGGGGCCGTGGCCGTGGATGCAGTCGTGGTTGGGGCAGGGGGAGGACCAAGGACAAACCTGCATCTCGTGTTCTTAGTGAGGTGGTCTCCTGGAACTGCGAATCCTTTCAAGCATTCTTCTCGTACGTGCCTCTCACCCCGTGACGACCTCCGCCTTGCACGCGCTATGCGTGCACACTGGATGCGCACTGGCGGCTCCTCCTCTTCCTCCGCCACCAGCTCCAGTACCACTTCCCAGTCCACCAGCTCCTCCTCTACTCAGGACTACTCCATGGCTGTTGTTCCACCCGCTCCATCGGTCTCATACCCCTGGGGATGGCCGCCACCCTATGGAGCGCCAGTGTACGCCGGCCCTCCCTCGCCTACCTACGTTGTGCCTCCGTGGTTTCCTTCCTCCTCTGGGTCTGCTCCTCCATCGTCTGCACCTTTGGTCGACGGTGAGCGCCAGCTAGAGCAATCTCTCCTCCAACGTTTTCACCTTCGCAATCAGGGAGGTGAGAGTGTGACATCGTTGGCCAGAGGTCTTGCATGTCAGACTGACAGTGTTCTTTGTGGGGACCCCTTCAGCCAGGTTCTTGGGGTCACCGTCTGCGTCTATCCCGTGGGTCGAGCATTGTCAGTCTGTCTTTCTTCCTTACTATCTTTCTGTGTGTTTTTCTTCTCTTTCCTCCGTTGGCACTGTTGTCACCTATGGCATCCTCCCTCGCACTCGTGTCTCTAGTGGCTTCTGGGTCCTTGACTCGGGAGCCACCCACCACATGACATATGTCCGTTCTGCATTCATCTCGTTGGGTCTCGCCGGCTCCGTTCACTTTGTGCGGACTGGATCCGGCCAGTTGCTCCCCGTCCAGGGCGTCGGTGTTGTCCGTTTTTTTGGCCCCAACAGAGTATTGTTTCTTCCTGACGTTCTGTATGTACCGTCTTTGGAGCTCAGCCTGCTGTCAGTGCCTTCCCTTCATAATCGGGGCATGGATTTCTTAGCCAGTCAAGGTGTTGGCACGGTCCGTCTTCGTCCCTCCAATTGCGTCATCTTACACGGTGTCAAGTGTGACAAGGTTTACCGTGTTCCTCTTCTTGCCCCCTCTGCCGCCTGTGTTGGGTCCTCCCTTGTCCATGTCACACCCTTTCTCTACCCTGAGGCTTTTCAGCTCTTACATCACCGTCTTGGTCACGTGCCCATTGACACCGTCACTAGCATGCTTAAGCTCCAACCCGCTGTTGGACTCACTCTTTCCACCTTTCCTTCACCCTGTCCCTCTTATTATCTTATTGTCTTATTATCGCTCTCTGTTTGCCTCGTCTGACTCCCAGACCTCCCACCTCCTTGACCTTGTCCACGCGGACGTCATGGGTCCTCTCCCTCATGACTTCCTTGGGGGTGTCGGTCGATTTGTATCTTGCCTTACTGATGACTTCTCACGTTTTTGTTGGGTCTTCGCTCTTCGTCAAAGGAGCGATGTTTGTGCTGTCATTGAGTCCTAGCTGGTGCAAGCAGAACGAGCGTATCAACGCTCGCTACGGGTGTTTTGCAGTGATCGGAGTAGTGAGTTCCTAGGACCCACCGCCCGACTCTTGCGTCCAAAGGGTGTGTCTGGAGACCTCTGCTCCCTACATACCCCAACAGAACGGGGTCTCTGAGCATTGGAATCGGATGCTTGCCGATGGTGTTTGCACCCTCTTGTCCGATTCCGGCCTCTCCTCCCGAGTGATGTCTGTGTTGTCATTGAGTCCTAGCTCGTGCAAGCTGAACAAGCGTGTCAACGCTCCCTGCGGGTTTTTTGNCGGCACGCGCCGGCTCAAGCACCGGCGCTTGGCTGGCGCTGTCGCGCCCTCCGGGGGCACGACGGGCCCGACCGACCGGACCCCCCCCCCTTTGGGCGGGGTCCCTCGTGTCGGGTCCCCCTCAGGCCCGACGCGAGGGACCCCGCCCAAAGGGGCATCAGCAGCTGTGAGCAGCAACAGTAGCGCTGCAGCTGCAGCACCAATCGCAACAGCAGCAGCAGGCAGCAACTGCTGCAGCAACTGTAGCAGCAGTTGCTGCAGCAGCTGCTGCTGCTACTGCTGCTGCAGCTGCTGCCTGCGGCTGCTGCTTGCTGCTGCGGTTGCTGCTTGCTTCTGCTGTTGCAGCTGCTCGCCGTTGTTGCGGTTGCTGGTGCTGCTGCTGTGGCTGCTGTTGCGGCCGCTGCCTGCTGCTGCTGCTGCGAATGCTGCTGCAGCTACTGCTGCAACTGCTCGCCGTCGTTGCTGCTGCTGCGGCTGCTGCCCGCCGCCGTTGTTGCGGCTGCTGCTGCAGTTGCTGCCTGCTGCTGCTGCTGCGGTTGGTGATGCAGCTACTGCGCTACTGTTGCTGCTCGCAGCTGCTAATGCCGCCGCTGCTGCAAGCTGCTGCCGCCGCTGCACGCTGCCACTGCTCGCAGCCGCTGCCGCAAGCTGCTGCTATGACTGCTCGCAGCCGCTGCCGCAAGCTGCTGCTGTGAGCTGCTTCTCCTTTTTTTTGTGTGTGTACAGACCGGTAGGCAGACACGGCTGCTGCTGTCACCCGGTGCTGCTGCTGCTACTGCTTGCCGTCGTCGCCGCTGCTGCTCCCGTCCAAAGCTGCTCCTGTTCTTGTGGCTGCTGCCTGTAGCCGCTCTCGCTGCAGGTGCTTCCCTCCGCTACTGCTGCTACGGCCGATAATGCTTGCAGCTGCTGCCTCCACTGCTCCGCTGCAACGTAGTCGTGATCGGTCCCTCCAAGATCAGCTGATGCTGCTATGGGTGGCTGCCGCTGCTGCCACTCACTTCTGTTGCTGCTGCGTCTCTGCTGCACAGCACAACGAGCTGTGGCTCGTTTGCTCTGATACCATGAGAAACTTCCTAGAACCTTCCTAACCGCTTGCGACTTAACTAAGCGTCAGCGCTCAGTCAGTGTGTGATGACAGTCGCAAGTCATGCAGGAAACTGCAAGGGTCTGGGTAGGGACACGTTCAGAGTGTCAGGAAGTTCAAATATGAATGTAATTGCAGAGAGAGTTAACAAATGACAAATCCACAGGATAAATACCTGCCGCGGCGCACGACAGGTGTCGCACGCGGCAGTGCAAGGTCTGTCCTAAAACAGGCCCAAAAACACTGTTTTGGCCGTAACTCTGCGCAGACAAATGAGAACGCTACGCCGTCTGAACCTAGAGATGCAGAATCTCAAGCCGGACGCTACGACTGGTCACACTCATAAGTCCGGCACCGATCGGTGGACAGAAAATGCAAAATATGCAAATCGGGCTCAAGAGCCAGTCCACCGAGAAAACTCTAGCGTCTGTAGAAAAACTATAAGCACCCCGGCAAGCACCCAGGGCGTCGTGGCAGCTCTCTGGCAGCTGCTGGTGGATGGAGCCACCACTCGTCGGTGCTCCGGTGCCAGCTGCATCTGCATCAAGGATAGGCTGTAGAAAACCTGGAAGAGGTCCGAGACAGCATCCACGACGCTGGCGCAGTCATCGATCAGCTCCGAGTGGGTGGTCCACCACCTGCCGACACGCTGGTGTCTCCGGGGTCCGCATTCGGGACCATGTTGTCGCGCTCTCCTGTAGCACTGCTCTCCTTGCCGTCGCTCGTGACAGGTGGAAGCCACACACACTAACACCACGTAGTGACCTCTGGTCTCGTTGCACACTCACCTCACGATGCAGGTGATTGACCGGAGAGAGACGGCTCCTCTGACGACCTCACTGTGGTGACCTGGCCGCACGACTACACACGCCTGAATTTATGTGGCCACAAATGACGTCCTGATTCTCACATGTAGCAGACTCGCGCTAGATGCGGTTGCTCACCGAGTTGGGTGCACACCCACAACTTATTCCTTTCTGAATTATTGACAGGCTTGACAGGATTTGTTTATTGTGGACAGGTGGTTTGATCACCCACAACTCGAGGATAGCGAGCAAGGGCGAGCTCGCTGCTCGCTCACTCGCTACCCGTCACCTAACAACTGGTACGGCTGTGACCCTGTTCTGTTGTTCCAAGTTTTCTGACTCCCGTCAAGAAATCCATGGTTGTTCTTGGCCCTACTTGACTCCTTGCACCTGCGTACTGCGTCTTGCTAGTCCAGCAAGCTTGTCTACTGGTATCAAAGGGGCTTCACGGAAGAACGGGCTCTTCCGCCGTCGGCTTACTCTTCTGCCGACCTTGTTCCTGGACCACAACAGTGGCAGTTGCTCTTGATGTCATAACATGCTACATCCCGCGTACCATCTGTCCTTCGGAGCC